>JADDOH010003427.1:0-103021 GCA_016648135.1 Agrypnia vestita | reverse complement strand
ACAACTTCCTAAGGCCGATATTCAACCTGAAGGCGTTGAATGCCTTTGTGGAGGCGAAACCTTTCAAGCTGTTCAACCACTTTCGGGTCCCAGACTTCCTCCAGCCCAAAGATTGGTTGGTTAAAATCGACCTAACCCAGGCATACTTTCACCTACCAATAGCGGAATCGCACCGAAAGTTCCTGAGACTGTACTACCAAGGGGAACTTCTCCAGATGACCTGCCTGCCCTTTGGCCTGTCATCAGCCCCGAGAATGTTCGCAACGCTGTCAAACTGGCTAGCGGGACTCTTGCGGAAGAGAGGAATAAGGACCGTAGTCTACCTGGACGACTTCCTTCTGGCCAATCAGTCAAGGGACCTGCTAGCGACCCAGGCAGTAGAGACGGTCAATCTGTTCCAGCATCTGGGTTGGTGCATCAACCGCGACAAGTGTGTCCTTATACCTACCCAAAAGCTGGAGTTTCTGGGCATAACTTGGGACACCGAAGCCAACCAGAAATCCCTCTCGGACCGCTCTGGCCTTCGCCAAGTACTGCGCCGCCCGATCGAGGCCGGCAGTTGCTCCCCCAAGCAGGTTCTAGGCCTCTTGGGGAGACTCAACTTCGCAAACTTCGCCACCCCTCGGGGTCGTTTGCATTGCCGAAGACTGCAGAGATTCAGCCGCCAGCTGCAGAGGCACGAGCCATCCAGACAAGTGGAGCTTCCTGCCGCGGTTCGGCAAGACCTAGAGTGGTGGTTGGAGGCCGTAGGGGAGTCCTGCCCAATACACGAAGCCCCCTTCTCCCACTTCCTGACTACAGACGCAGCGGACGCAGGTTGGGGCGGCCAGGTGGACGACAAGACGATATCAGGCCAGTGGTCCCCAGAGCAGATGCGGTGGCATTCCAACCAGAAAGAAGCCTTCGCTGTTTACGCAGTGATCAGGGATCACGCTTACCTGCTAAGAGGAACGAAGACCCTACTGCAGACAGACAACAAGACAGTAGTGGCTTACATCAACAAGGAGGGGGGGACAAGATCATTGGGCCTTCTGAAGATAACTCGAGACCTCCTAGAGTTTATCGACCAGCAGGAAATATCTCTGACAGCGCAGTACATTCCAGGGAGATACAACGGGATTGCGGACCGACTCTCACGGGGGACACCACTCCCGGAATGGCACCTCCTGGAACCAGCGACAGAGGAAATATTCCGAATATGGGGACGTCCTCAGATCGACCTCTTCGCATCGGCCACCGCCCATGTGGTGCCAAACTACGTGTCGCTAGACTCAACCGATTGCTCGGCCTCCTATCTCAACGCATTCAGTCAGCATTGGGATTACGAGCTGGCCTGGGTATTTCCGCCGCCGAATCTCGTCCCAAGAGTACTGGCGCACTTGAACCTGGCAAGAGGCACCCTTCTCCTAGTTGTGCCAAGATGGGAGAAGACATTCTGGAGGGCCGATCTCAAACAACGAGCAAAGGGAGGGCCAATAAGCGTAAGAGATCTGAAGAGCGTCCTGATCGATACGTCGACAGGGTTTCCCCCACCGAGGGTGTCGGACCTCCAACTGGAAGTTTGGAGAATAGCAGTGGGTGGGAACAGGCTATAGCGGATTGGAGCCAGGAGGAACAGCAGCTGTTCAGATCTGGCTGGAGAGGCTCAACGCTGAACACCTACAAACCGGCCTGGGATAGGTGGCAGCGATGGTGTACCACGCATTCTGTCCAACCTCATAACCCTCCCCCTGCAACAGTGGCAAGATATCTGGCCAACCTGTTCATCCACGAAGGGCTAGCCCCTCGAACAATATTGGTCCACAAATCGGCAATCGTATCCTTCTGTGGCCCAGCTCTTGATGCAGATAAGATTAGCTCGAACTTCCTCGTCAGGCACGTCCTTAAAGCCATCTCGGTTTCTGGTGGATGCACTGAGAGACCCCCGATCTGGAACCCCCGAGTAGTGGTGGAGTGGCTACGTGAAAACCCGCCAAGGAACAGCCTGTATGACGTGTCAAGGAGGACGGCCATACTACTCATCATGGCATCTGGGCGAAGAGTCCAAGATCTGACACTTCTCAGAGTCACCCCGGACCGATTGATCGACAAGGAGACTCCATCACGCTATGGCCAGCCTTTGGAGCGAAGACTGACACGGCAAGACACAAACAATCGGGATGGAGGTTGAGCGCATCGGATGAAAGGAACATCAACCCCTTGTTTTGGATCCGAAAGCTGGTCTCACTCTCACAGCCGAGACGAAAGCCGGACATGAAAGAACTATTTGTGACGACAGCAGGTGAAGTAAAGCCAGCTTCACGGACAATGATAGGTGGTTGGATCAAGTCAATCCTAAGAGAGGCTGGAGTGGAAGCAACGCCAGGAAGTGTTCGTTCTGCTGTGGCTTCGTTGAATTGGCTGGAAAACTACCCGATAGAGGAGATCTTGTCAAGGGGAAACTGGCAGAGTGAAATCACCTTCCGAAAATTCTACCAAAGAGAGATAGTAGATAACCCCAAGCAACAATGCCCCCAGAGCTCATTAGCGCCTCTCTTTACGCCAATATAGGCAGTCACATATAACGTCGAACCACTAGGTCACCAGGTGATAACAAACAGATCTCTCATAATGGATTCCAGGCGTCGAGACGGAACACAAAATAAAAGAATTTTACCTTCCATTAAAATTCCTATTTTGTTTCCCTCGACGCCTGGAATCCAGGTAATCCCTACTGGTGCATTATGAGTCATATGAAAGAAAAACCGTTACGCCGACATAACCGGAAACAGGGATACCAGCGGGAATAAATTATGTCGCAAACAGGGAATCAGAGGGGGTAGGAACGCGTGTCTAAGTGCCGAAACAGCAGGCTGTTCTCTCATAATGGATTCCAGGCGTCGAGGGAAACAAAATAGGAATTTTAATGGAAGGTAAAATTCTTTTATTATTTTTAATTCTTAATATATTTATCAATACAATAAGTTTATGAAAAATACCTAAATTTCTAAAGAAACATCTTACTATTTAAAATAAAGCATTTTAAAAAACACACGGAGCGGATTTTGCAACTCATCTTGAAACAGAGCGGGATATGTTACGCACTTCCATGAACGGAGAGGGTTTTGACAGTCACTAAACCTAAGCAAGTGTATACGCATAAACATCGCGCAGAACATAAAAACAACAGTGCTGGCATGTGGCGGCTTAATTTGGGTAACCAATTTATAGCTAATAATTAGTTTTAATATAAGAATTTAAAAAAAACATATTTCGGGACAATTTCATGTAAAATAATAATAAAAATAATCAAACAATTCAGATTACAATAACGTATTGTTTTTACGTTGCAGTCTATATGTGTGGTGTTTAGGCGGTGAAACGCAGCGCTGGCATTTTTTTTGAGCTTTTAAAATATTGCATTTCATTCCGAATGTAGCTGTGAACATTATTAGGCTTAAAGATGATTTTGAGTTTCCGATAACGACACAAAAATGATAAAAATTCCACTAACGATTAAAATATACCATTTGGTTCGGAAGTTTCGGCAATGATACATTTTTCTGATAGTCAAAACTCATCGTCAGAAGATTGCTCTTCCCTCATAAGAGAGTAAAATGCCTTGGATTTCATGCAGTGAATCCTAAAGAGGGTAATGGTTTTACTTTTTTCTTTCTCATATTTTTCTTATCTTACCCATTCCCGGTATTCAATGCAAGTTGAAGATTTATCAGTCAATGGTGTACCAAATGACAAATTGAATTTCGTATTAAAAATATTTCTGAAATATTTATTTTTTACTTTATTTTCCATGTAGCGTTTACATTGTACATGCGCCACAATTTGTTTATATTTAACTCTGAAGACAGATAAATATGATTTTTGTTTCTGCAGTAGTGAGGTTCACTTCCCTTCAACATTTTCTTATTCTTCTTAAATTAGGCAATCCGCCTTTAAAGAGCGATTTGTGCCCTTCAACATTTTAATGAAATTGATTACACTTTTGCGCCGTGAAGAAAACTTTTCACTTCTTTCAATTCGCCACCTCTTTCATTTCTTTTGGGTTTTGCCCTTTAGATTCAAAATATTTTTTGACAATTCCTTGCACATGATAATTTCTTATGTTTAAATTCCTAGGAATGTTTTTTGACATACAGGGATTATTTTTCCTGTCCTCATTTTTCTAACGTAATATTTTATATTAATGCTTTTCTTTTGAGACTTGTTCTTGTGGGTCGCAACGCTGGTCCCTTTACAGAAATTGGCTGGCATTCTGTGTCAATTTACTGGGAGCCACATAGTAGGTACCGTGAAATGCCTTAATATCCACCCCTTTAAGGGAGCTGCATTTAAATACATCGGTGTCATGTTCACATTTGGGATATACGGGTAATTTCTTTGATGAGATGAATACCTGTAATAAAAATTATAAGTAGTTATTATACTGTGCCTTGTAGGTGTTGGCATTTCAGCTCAGATTTTGAAGCATAGAAAATTCGTAATATGCGTTTCTACCATATTTTGATATCTACAATAGTCTTGTCAGTTAGAGCATTTGCTATTTATTGAAGATCTAAACGCATAACTTGTTTAAGTTACTTATTCAGAATAATCAATTCATTCTTTAAAAAAATAATGTGTCTAATATGTATCGTGGTGTACCGCCACTGAAGCATTCATGAAATAAACTACAGAATAGAGGAGTAAAAGCCAAAATTGTATTTATCTTTCTTGACCTATTCCGTTATGTTTCCATGTGTTTGGTTCACGTGGACGTTTCCTAGATTCTCCAGGAAGAGATTCATTGACACTAATTAAAGTTTCGTCCATTACAATAATCTTATATCACAATAGTTTCACAAGCAATCCAACAACAAGGGTACGATAAACTGTGGCCATGTTGAATTTCATACAAATCGTTGGTGAATCGCGGCCCATGATTGGTCAGTTCTTCCAAAGAGGATTTCGCAACTCAAGTTTGGTTCGGAGCGGACTTTGCAACTTATCCAAATATTTGTTTTAATATTCCAATGCAATGGAGCGAGATTTGTGACTCAATGTAGTCTTATACGATAGATTTTTTTAAACTCCATCATATGACACCCTCATTTCAATTTTTTGAGAATTCGTCCAGTGCGGGTTTTGCAACTCTACGCCTCATGTGAGCATGTAAAACACAAAAAATTTCCTTGTATTCTTGCTAATCTCTGACAAAATTGAACCATCCCCAGTAAACTCTTTGAACATTCCAAAAGCATTTGTGGAAAGTAATTTACGTCTTTCATCACATCAATACAAAGTCAAAGTCATCATACTACCGTGTTACACCACACTTTTTCTGCGAGTCCCACATGATAACATTCTGTGAAATCTTGCAGGCGTTTATAAAATGCATAATAAAACATTCATTAAATACTCACATACATTGCTTAAAAAATATTTATCATTCTAGTTCCAACTACATCGGGAACAGGAAGTGAGACAACCGGAGTGTGCATATTTGATTATGAACCTCTTCACGCTAAAACCGGCATTGCCAACCGAGCCATTCGTCCCACGCTGGGGATTGTAGACCCTCTGCACACCCTTTCACTGCCTGAACGAGTTTGCTCATACTCTGGATTCGATGTCTTCTGCCATGCCCTTGAGAGCTTTACAGCCATTCCATACACCGAGAGAGGCCCGGCCCCTACCAACCCGATCCTCAGACCTGCCTACCAAGGGCAGAACCCAATCTCAGATGTGTGGGCAAGATATGCTCTTAAGGTAAACCACAATGAAATTCCCAAACTGCTTAGCAACTTATTGTGCATGCTTAAAATATTTTATCAATTTTTAGTCTAAATAAAGCCTAATAAATTAATATGTATTCATCTTGTTCTGTGACAAGATTACATAAACAACTTGGAAACAATAAGATAACTCATTATCAAACCAAGGTAATGTGATACGACTTTTATCTAAATGTAATTATTATCATTTAGTAATTTTAACTAATCTTATATCATTTAGTAATTTACTTTATGCAAAAATATTTTATGACTTTTCATGGCCTCTCTGAACATGTATGGCTTGTTGAATTTTCTATCATAATCATGTTGCTAAAATGGCATTAATATTAACTAAATTTTTATCTCATACTTAACAGGTCATCAGTCAATACTTTGAGCGTGCAGTGTACAGCCCCGATGACCTCGAGGCCAGATCTAGCATGCACCTCGCTTCCACAATGGCTGGAGTGGGATTTGGAAATGCTGGAGTTCATCTCTGCCACGGACTATCTTATCCTATTTCTGGGAATGTCAAGAAGTTCCAACCTCAAGGATATAGGTTAGTTGTATTTTAAAACTCAGGAAAATATTAAAGCAATTAAAACACACCTTGTTGGTGAATTCAATTTCATCAACAAAGTGTGTCTTTCTCAATAATAGTGCATCTTGAATGAGATTGTAAGATGATAATGAAACAACCATATGTAGAGATTCTAGATTTGTTAAACGTAATACAGTGTCAATCTCTGCACAAACTTGCCGTCTTGTGGTGCTACTTGCAGCTCACAATTTGTATTCAAATTCCAGTTAATAAACTGACTAAAAATACTTCATCTGGTCGCATAATAAATAAATGGTTTGACCTTCTTAAACCATTGCTATTTAGTGGCATGTGTGAACAGGCTTGCTTATGAGCATGCTAATGTCATTCGCGGCTAGTATCGATTATCAATGCAATCTTCTCAGTCCGCGACAGATGAAACAAATATGGCTCGTTGGGGAGATGACAAAACATTACTTTTCGTGACTTATAATAGGAATCACAAATGTCTGTGGAATACTCAGTCACCGCTATGTAAAAATAATATAGCAAGAAATAATGTTAATGAAACTTTATTAAAAGACATGAATAATTCAAATCTTACAATAAATATTATAAAAACTAAAATTGAAAATGTGCAGATGGAAACTCGGGAACTTTTTTAATTTCTTGGTTCATTTGAATTTCCTGTTTCAGTTTGCAAAGTTTCCATTTTGAACAAGAACGTCTCTATTCTATGACAAGAGCATGCCAGTAATAAGCATGTGTGTTTGATTAAACCCGGGAACTGTTTTGATTTATTGGTTCACTTGAATTTTCTATTTCAGTGTGCAAAGTTTCAATTTTGAACTAGAGTTCCTCTCTATTCTATGACAAGAGCATGCCACTGATTGTTAGCTTTGAGCATGCTCATTTATGAGCGAGTCACTGTTTTCCTTAGTAAGTTCATACGGTACCCACATAACGAACTTCTTTATTTTCCCAATTTGACGAAAATTAATCATTGTTGTTTTGTCATTGACGTTGAAGGCTGTAGCTTATTCTGACATGGTTCCAGATTAATCCTCTTCCACTATAGCTTTCAATTATGTACGTTCATTTGAAATACCTGGTCTATACACACTGTTGAAATTGCGTGTCAACTATGCAGCATTAGTACCATGACGGAACACATATAAAGAAAAATGACAATTTTTATCTTTTCTGTGGTGGCAGACACAGCAGTATCAATGATAAAACAAACAGTGCGAAAACGAAAACGAATAACTAATTTTGAAAAAGGAATAGCTTTAATATGACCTTCATTTGAATTTGAATGCAAGTTATTGAACTTCAAAATAACCAGCATTAGAAAACGGCAATTTTATAGGTAAGGACCTAATATAAAGAAATATTAAAAAAATAAAGCATTAGATGATGAGATTTCAAATAAATTAATGAAACGGAGAATCATGATAAGGTATATAAAAGAGCATATAAAATTATTTAAACAGGTTTTTAATTTATGTTTGACGTATATCTATAGTTTGTAATTTCGAGAATTTCATTTAAGATTATTTGGTACATCAGTTTGTTTATGCAAATAAGAGGAAAAGCTAATGAAAGATGATAAATAAAAATGAAATCAAATGTTTCAGCAATGATCACCCGATAATCCCTCACGGGTTGTCAGTTGTAATGTCAGCTCCAGCAGTATTCTCCTTCACGGCGTCGGCCTGTCCTGAGAGACACTTAGAGGCTGCTGAACTTCTGGGGACTGACATCAGCAATGCTAAGAAAGCTGATGCTGGAGCTATCCTGGCCGATACGGTACGCAAGTACATGAGTATCATGAAGGTGGAGAATGGCTTATCAGAGCTAGGGTATACCAAGGATGACATTCCTAATCTGGTGAAAGGAACACTTCCTCAGGTATGTACTTACAAAAATTGTAATGTAATCTCGTTAATCTGAAATTCAAGGCACTAAAAAAAAACATTTCTAATATATGTGAAACTTCATTAATTCAAAATTCAAAGAGCAAAAACAAAACCATTATGCGATTGTGAAATTCACCAAAAATTATTAAAGTCATGAAAAAAGCCATTCATTTTGTGGAAAATGTCTGTATCTTTGCATGTTTCAAGAAATCATTTCAAAAACGCAATGTTTATTATGCTAATAAAAATATCACAGGGCAGAATATTGACATATTTGTTGTTCTCGCTTGCGAAAACAATTTAAATATTTTTTTCAATTTTGTCAAATTTCAAAAAAATCTCAAATTATGTGAACTAAAATGTGTCAATTTATGGTGCGAGGCGATTTATATGAGGCTAAAAATTATTTTGAATTATGAATTACTGGGATTTTCGAATTATCGTGGTCAGTCTTCTATGAAATTAACATTTTGGGACTTATGGGTTTGAAAAATTATGGTGAATTTCGAATTATCAGAGTTCAAATTTACGGGTTTTACTGTATTTAACTTGTTTACCGAAATACAGTTGAGTTTACAATGTTAATATGTATAAAATACAGAAGCCTTATTTACTGCACGGTCATGTCCAGATGTGTTGCTTTCAATGTATGTATATTCGAAAAGCAAGGAATATGAAAAAAAATTGTACAGTCTGTCTAACTTATCTGGAGAATGGAGGAGGACGCTCCAGTCGATATAATTTCTTACAATTCGATTTTTCTTAATCAAATTATTAAGCAGTGTACGACAAGGGACAAAAACATAAAATGCAAACCAACATACATATAAATTTATCAAAATATACATATTGAGAATCGCAAAATGGCGTTTATTTAAAAATGAAAGAAAAATATCTATAATTTTCAACAGAAAAAAACACAAACAATAATAATCCTCTTACTTGGTCACTCATACCTAGGGATCGTGACCTCTATGTTTACCCAGTATCACGTAAGGATAAAAATCGTGTTACCAAATGGCTCTAACAATTCAAAGATGGATACTGAATCCTTTTTAGGATATGTCAGTACAACTGGCCTATCTTGTCATCCATGAAGATGAAAGAAAATCATGCTTAAAATGCAATTTAATTCGCAAACGATTAACATCTTCTGGACGAAGAGAAGAGAAGAATGTCCAGAGCTGTCAAGAGAAGCTTTAAAATTGTTTAAAAATCACTTCCTACCATGTGAACTAACGTTCTCTTCAATGGTAAATATAAAAACTAAGAAGATATATGGGCTTCAATTAGAAAGTGATTGATTGTTAGTGTCTCAAAAATACAACCACGATTTAACAATTTATTAAAAAATAAGCAGCCACAGCCTTCTCAACTGAAATTGTTGTACTTTTATTGTAGTATATGATCTACAACCCTTACTTTTTACTTTTACTTTGTAACCGCGGCCCCCTGATTAGCACTTGGCGATCCCCTAGGGGTCACGACCCACTGGTTGAAAAACACTGATTTAAACAAACTATTACTATAAACCAAGTTGATGCAACCGGTCCTTAGTGTGCGTAACAGTGTGTTCCAAAAACAAGAGATACATTTGAAAATATATCAAATTTTACTACTATATTGGTCTGAGTGGTCTAGAATACTCAGAAAGACCAAAAATTTTAAAGCTCCCGACCTTGCAGAATCGCGGAGATCTGATTGAGACATACAAAATCTTGAACGGCTATTACCACTGTTCAGATTTTGAATATTTCTTCACACTGAATCACAATCCACAACTGAGAGGACACCACCTAAAACTAAATAAGACATTATTGTGTTTCCTTGAATCCAAGGAAACACTTCCTAATCAATAGAGTGGTGGATGCCTGGAACAGTTTACCGGAGGAAATTGTATCTGCCAGTTCAGTCAACGGGTTAAAGAATTCTTTAGATGCTTATTACACTGAGAGGCAATAGCTGCCTGCCTGTCAAATAATAATAATAATAAAAATATAGTGTCGGATAATTTGTAGAAGATAAAACGTACAGCACGTAAATAACCATATATTTACCGACACCATATATATCTGACAGATATACGAGTAAATGTATAAAATTCACGCACTTTTCGCCTGATGACTCCCTAATCAAAGTCATCAACAACAATTTTTCCACTAATCCTTGTTTCTTTTCCGGGTTTAGATATTTTTGTACTGAATTTCACAGTCGCTATACCCTCTTTAACAATTTTGTAAATTGTATTAATAAACAGAAATACCTGAAAAAAATAGAATAGTAAAATAAATATGTAAATAAATATTGAATAGTAAAATAAATATGTAAATAATTATAAATAATGAAAATGTTTCAATATACACGTTTGATTACGTTCATGGGAACGTAATCAAACGTGTGCATTTTCAAAATAATTTATCGAGTATCACTTTTTCATTTTTGGCATGGTGACAAACGATAACATTCATAAAAAACGATCAAAACATTTGTGAACTCTTATATAAACAGAATCTGACAGCTGATAATATTCAATATGGCGTCGTTAGTTCCAAATTTGTCAATTTTCCGGATAATTTGGATGGACTATACAAAATATGGTACTAATTTAGGTTTCTCAAAATACTTCTCATTATTTTCTTAGTATGTAATAATTTTGCTATGAATGATTTCAGAACTAGCTGACGAAAGCATTGTTAGATGTAATTTAATTTTATTGATTTGTTTTTCAGCACCGCATAACCAAACTAGCGCCAAGGGAGCAATCGGAAGAGGATCTGGCACAGCTTTTTGAAAATTCAATGAAAGTCTTCTAAGTGAAATTGTTTATTATAATATCTAAGTACCAATGTGCCATACAACATTTTAAAATATAACTCAATAATCAAACTATGTAAAATATTGTACATTTGAAAACTCACATATTTGTCAAATAAATCTTTTAATCCATTCCCCATTTTATGAAGTTCTTTATTTTAAAATTCTATTTTATACATTTTTATAAATACCTACTACTGTGGATTAGTTAATCGGTTGTGTGTCGGCCGTACGTAACGCGGAGTATACCCTGTCTGCCGCGCAATTTCGCGCACGATTGCTGTTTTTTATACCATTTTTTGTGATGATTACATGTAAAAATCAACAATAATCGCTAAAAAGTTGCAGTTTCTGGTTTCTCAATACACAGACTTCAATAATTACTTCTATTTCAATAATTACTTGTATGATAATTACTTGTTCATTAATTATGAAAATAAGTAACAAAATTTACTGTCAGAAATGTATGCAGATGTTTATCGAATAAAACCATGGAAGCTATAACACTAAAGATATAGTATTTCAATATTTTCGTTCTAAATATATCAAAGAATAAAAAAATACTAAATTTTAACACTTTTTTAATAAAAAAAAATACTTTTTTTGAGAGATAAATAACACGATTAATGCGCGGTTCGAAGATGACATTTGGAATGATTTTTTGTCCGGTTTGCGCGGCAAATGAGGTTACTTGACAAATAGAACCCGTTCATTCATTCAAAAACATGAGATACAACAAAGAATAAGCTTTAAAACCTCATAAACGCAGGTAAAATAGGCCGAATTCGCATACCTGTCTAGGGAGCACAGATCTGCGGTTTGGCACACAGAGGTACAAAAGTTTTCGTATAAAAAAAAAGTTTTTTAAAAAATTAAAAACATTTTTGTAAATAGACATACTTTTGATATATATCCAAATTTTTGTGCTCCAGGTACAGATAATATTGTAGAATCAGCAGACTCCCAATTACCTGGGATCTGATTATCCGGGATGCTAAATAACCAGGATGTGTTTCAAAAGTAATTGAAAAAATATTTTTCTAACATGGTGTTCATAATGGCATTTAATTATCTCAAATTTGAAGAAAATCAAAAAGAATCAATTTTACCAAAATTGCGATAAATTAACAGAAGGTGCGGAATATTGATTGGTTTAATTATTCAGATGAAATTATAACTGATCACCAAATATTATCTAATGATCGTAAAAAAGTAGAAATTAAATATTTATCTGACAGAATACTATATATGATATTAAAATATGAATAATATGACAATAATTGTGGTAGGTGTGCTGCTATGAGATGTACGTTTCGTTTAATTTTTTTTTTCAAAATATGTGTATGGTTCCGTAAAAGTCATGCTTCATGTTCCCACTGCACGCCCCTGTTAAATATAAATGCCGGTTATATGTATTTTAATCGTAGATAACAGCAAAGTGGTGACCATTTTCTCATGGAATGCTTCAGCGACACAAATATTAATTTTTTTTTTCATCTAATAAATCAATAAAATAGGCAAATAGAAATAAAACAAATTGTAAGTATTAATAATTTATTTATTACATAATAGTATCAGGTATCTCTACACGAGTAGTATAGTTTACAATTACTTCCTCTTAATTCACTGCCACAAAAATAACATAACTCAAATATACACGTTGCTCGGACTTCGTGGCACTAATACTGAAAACTGACTTCTGCACATTTCATTATGTAATTGCAATACCCTCTCATTTTAAGTAATAAACACTAACTGTTCCGTTGAACGGAACTACAAATTCTCAACGACATTAACAAGATGAAAAGTTGATAGCAAATGTTTTTAGAGTATTTGCAGAATAAATGTTAAATTTGAAGGACAATTTAAAAGAGACCTTACATTAGTTGTTAATTTTTAAAAAGCAGTGAAGTCGGAAACGGTATTACAAGCTATGAACACCGTCCGTGTGTGGTAAAACTAACGAGGTACTCGCATCATTCGAGGAATGCACATCAATTATTCATAATCGGCAAATAGACTATTTCTTTCCAACAAAAATAAATAGATTCTAATTTACAGAAAATGACTAAACATTTTCATTGGCAAATATTTTCTAAATAAAATAAGATGCACAATAATTATTCTACCAGTCAGAATCTTTAATATAAATATCTTTCGTGATGAATTTATGAACCTACCAGTCTCAGAAGTTGCGAATGATAATAGAAGATTTAAATAATACATCTACGAAAACTTCCAAGCTTCTGAATTAAGAACGGAGAAAGACTCTAACATCAAATACAAAGTCTATTTAACTTCTTTTTGTACTTTTAAAATAAAATAAATGAACAATTTTTTCAAGTTCATAATGTACGAACATAAATAATTAAAAAATATTTACAACACTATTCACATTACTTTTATAATAAATAGAAATTTAATAATATCAACGAGTCCTTAAAAAACTCTCATATATTTTTGAAAAAGTGTTATTTACTGTAAAAATACTTTTATAAATGTGTTCTTAATACCTATTCATATACACAAAGTAAAGAAAACTAGCTAAGCGTCTTTGGCATACAATAATTAGTGTCGCTATGTATTTTCAGAACAACTAAAACTGAAATATCACTCTATTAGGTAATATAAATACATACTCCAATACAATCATATATATATATATAATTATTGAGCCCATGGAAAACAAAGGAATCAGGGAAAAGTACGGCATATGTTTGTGCAAATCAATGACATTGGGTAAAAAGTATGCAAATTAATTAATAAGAAATAAAAATATTTTTTTAAAAAATCTCAAAATTGAGCTTAATTTCATTGAGAATTTTTGGCATGAATACAAGTAGCCAACGGTGATTTTGTAATCTAATGTGGCCTCAAATATCTAAATATGTACATACAAATGTAATACACACTACAAGAATTGGAAATATATTATTTTTTAATACGTAAGCAATGTATATGTTACAGTAAATCTGATTTTCTAGTGAGTCCATCATTCACTGGCATTTTAGAGAAAGTATATTCAAGGTCATTCTTATCATATTCAAAGAGTTTTTCACCAATAGAAATTAATACAATATTTTAACTTGCACTTACTAGTGAATTTATTGGTTTCCGAACTGTCAAAAATTAAATTTGACAAGTCTGAAATCCGTTTCCGTAAAATCTATGCTTTTAAACGAACTTTTATTTATCCAAATTGAAACAACCGGGCCTTGAATAACAATTTAATAAGTCATTGCGTGAACAAGGTTCTTACTGCGTTATTAATTTCTTCTGTGCAAATCAACATTATGTAGGTAACGGATATTATTAAAATAGTCATTTTGAAGTGTTGAAAGTTTCGTCTGCACCAATTCTTCATTATATGATTTTATAACAAGATTCTAATGGCACATGGACCTTGTTTTTCAAAATTTATTTTGCGTTTTGTGTCTCATTCTACACTAGTCTAGTCCAAAGTCATCACAAAGCGACAGTATTTCTAATTTTTATCCTTTGAGCGATAGCATATTCTCTGTTCTGTGGCGATAGTTCTGTTTCTCGAACTGTCGCACTTCTGGACTGGTCTTTGATATTCAATGATTAGTTTAGGTAGGTAACTAAAACGTAATATATTTTTAAAATTTTAATCGCGAACACTTACGAAATTCTGATCATCTTATAATTCAAAAGACAGTCGATTAAACTCATAAAAATGATACGGTGCGAGCAAGCTTCACGTCTGTCACCGACGTCGAGCCGAGTAAGTTTGCGAACTTAAAAACCGCGCACTTTATGTTGTACGTCTACCACCCGTGCTTAGGCCCGGTTGTTTCAAGTTCGATCAAAGTAAGCGGTCGATAAAAGCATATATTTTTACCAAAACGGATCGTCTTATTGGTGGAGAACTTAAGAATCTATGCTTTAAAAGAACGCTTACTTTAATCCAACTTGAAACAACCGGCCCTTATTGCACGTGCGCAAACAAGGAACGCAAACGACATTAGACACATTTTTGATAAAAAGATAGAAAATTGGAAATGCGGAAGAATCTGAATGAATTCAAACGTAAATGATGACTTAGAATCTCTTTGATTTTTGTATTTTTCGCATCGAGTGTTTCTTACTTGACGCACTTTTAAAGGTTCATTTAAAATTAATAATACCGGGTGTATGTTTATTTATGTTTCTATATTTGTAAGAAATAAACTTTTGTTGTATTGTTATAAAAAAAACATATTTAATAAACTTAATTGACAAAATACATATTCATTAATAAAAATTTTCCCTTAACCCCCAATATTTACATGGTGACATAACCTCGTTTTGTTCCGGCAGTCGTCAGATATCATAAAAAACCCGAGTGCGCGATCTTTCAGCCGACACCTTACTTCGCGATTCGTATTCGTTTTGCGGTGCCGCTGTCCTATTTTAATTTAGGAGTTAAAATAGGACCGCAAAATGAATAAAAATCGTCTAGTGTAGTGCCGCCTTTATACTTTCTACGCTTTAAGAATTACGTGTACAAATTGATGGTTTCACCGATATATTGTCTATGCTTTGAGTAATGTATTTTCACGGATTATGTGTAGTGAATCTGAGAATTCGTTGATTTAGATGTTTTCACTGCCCCCACTCTGCCCGACCGGGAAAAGTACATTTTTACTAGTGAAAGTATAGTCTCACTAAAAATGCAAATTCGCTGTAACATATATATACTACTTAAGTGGATTTTTAAAATTTTGTGTCACTGAGTTTTTTCATAAATTTATAAGTGGAGAAATCCAAGCATTGGATAAAATGTACAATGCCAAAAATTGCATCATGTTGCTTTTTTCCATAGAAATAAAACATTTGAATCTGCTCTTATTATTCTAACATTTAACAAGTCTATTTTAACTAATACAATCACTTTTGTAATTTTAGTTTATTGAACAAGAAGTTTTTTAAAATGACATTGTATTCTTTGAAAACTCTCCTTACGCAACAAAATTATCAAGGTTTTATACCAAAATTTTTATCAAATAGACTTGGAACCTTGTCAAAATATTTACAACTATTTCTGTTAAATCACACAATCATACATATGTATATTAATTTAAGAACAATGTGAAAATAAAATAAACATGTAAAAAATATTAAAATACTCTATTAATTAGAATATAATATCAATAATTGTTAATAAATTATCTAAACGGTTATGGCAGCAAATGTATACGTATGTAAACGACAAAGCATTTTAAGTTTTGTCATGAAATAAAAATATATTTTTAGTGCATTACCTGCTGAAACATTAGTGTGCGCGCGCAGATTGTGCAAGTGTCGGTCACTTGCAGTTTTATTAATATTCAAAGATATTATTTATAAAATGTATCAAAAGGAAAACCTGAAGAAGATTACGAAAGAATGTTAAAAATATTATGTTATCTGAAAATCAACTTAGAGGTATATGCGCAGTGTATTCTACCGTAGTCTACATTCTATACTATATCCAATAGTTTGGATAGCAATGGCATTTTAATGCGAGAGCATCTTATTTTATAATTAAAATGGCCTTCAATTGAGTTTCTCTGAAATGGGCTTACACCTATAAAATACTTTATATTGTTTAAAATATCTTTACACTTTACAGAGATTAAAATATCTATAAAAATGAACAACATATCATAAGTTTAATAACAAGAGATACTGCGATTAACTTTGACATAGTACACAGTTAATTTTGTTAAATATCACAATGTAGAAATATTCCTAGTTAAAATATGTATAAAATGATAATTCCCTGACAACTAATGGTGCTATATAAACCCTACCAGTTATGACTTAACAAGCTCGCTTAATATATTATAACATATAACACACACAAGACACGATGTATTATAACTATCTACTTACATTCATTATACTCTTCTACTGTAGCCGGCCAGATTCGCACTAGGTTGAGTGAATTCATTGATATTTCATCACTCTTAAGAAGACGAGGAGGCCATTTGCGCAATCAATTTATGTATGGCATTACGTGGGATAATAATTAGGTAATAATCAAGCCTTACTGTCAGATAAAGATATGAAGTTTAGAAAAAAGTTTGAAAGTGTAAGACCGTAAGCGACCTTAAGTTTTTAAGATACAATTCAAGCGCGCCACTTACCAGCAACAGAATAGACCACGATTCTGTTAATTTAAATTAATCTATCACCGGTTCATATTTAAAAATATGCATAATAGTTTTAAGAATGAAAAGTTAAAATCAATAACATAGTTTTGAATCAGCTTACATTCATTCCGATACATAATATTATAAAATAAAAGAAGTTGAATTGTGAAAGTATTTAGCTACTTCAAGAGAGAAACAAACCTTACTGAAATAATACTGGAATAAAATAATGTAAATGGTAATATGTAATTGGAGCTGGATTTGTTCATTAAAATTACTTGTTAACACCTTCAGTCTGGCAGCATGTGGACGAATGAGACTGGAAACATTCCTCGTCTATGGGGATTCCCCTCCACGGCTCCCTCCATCCAGTTGTCATCCTCGGTCCTGTCGTTGAGGACGATGATCACTTCGCCTTCTCGAAATGACAGTTCGTCTTCATTATCTGCTGAGCAATCGTACAAAGCGCGACACCTTCTCAGTGGACCAACCTGTGATATAAACATTCATACACATTACTCATAAAGTTGACATGTAGCGAATAATGCTTTTAAAAATGCCACTCTTATAAAACTGGGTACCTACATAACAAGACTGTAATGTTCGAAATGCGTAAAAAGAAGTCGGGATTAAAAATATTTTTAATAATGTAAAACTTTCATTTTATTTATTACTCAACAGTATCCTTTCAGCTCAATCCACTTGATCCAGCAACATTTAAAATTTTTAAGTATTTAAAAAAATTTGCAAAATAGGCCTCTGTTTCGGGGAGGACTTACTCGTTTGACATGAACCACTTTATGTCAAGTCATTTTTTTTATATTAGGAAATAAAAAGAAATCGCATGGAGCCAAATCTGAAGAAAAAAGTTCACCAGCTTGAGCGAGGTATCATGGTGGAGAATCATAATTCACAAATCTGCCAATTATATCAATATAGTAAAGCTCCATGATTGTCCTTCCCTTCTCAAAATAGTCGAATATGGTGACTCACGAATAAAAAAAACGGTGGTCAAACCTTTCCGGCTAAAGGAACCCTTTTCGCTTTCTTTGGAGCAGGTTCGCCAGATGAAAACTGCTGTTTTGAATGTTCTATCATTTTTGATATGTAGTGATTGATCCGTGCTTCATCAACAGTCACGAAATGCCACAGAAACTCTTTTGGATATGTCCAAACAGTGTTCCGTAGTTGTCATGTGATTCAATTTTTGTTTTACTGTAAGCAAGCGCGGCACACATCTTGCCAATAGTTTTCTCATGCCCAATTTTTCATGTATGTATTTTGACAGGCGTTCAAAAAAGATGGCATTAAACAATGGTACACAGATTTTGCATCAGTAGCGCTATCAGTCATTAAACGTGGTATATACTTATCACACTTAGCATTAAATTCAAAAAGAAAAAAATCAGCATTTATCATATAGCAATTTGACATAATGGTCCTTTAGGGGAATAGCATGATTGCTAGCACTAGCTTGGCATATGAGAGGTAATGGAATCAATACTCGGTGCTATCAAAATATATAGATTTCAAAAAAAGTCCTGGTCCTGGTATGTGTAAAAGTGAAAATAAAATACACATGACACACAAACCATAACACACGCAAAACGAAATATGGAAAACGAATTTAATCAAGATACCTGTTGAATAAATATATTCTATGTAAAAGTTTTGAATAGTTACATACCATATTAATTGAGGCACTGGGTGACCTCGAATGGAGACTAGATATGTCGGACACGTCTAGACGGTTCTCCAGCAACCTCTGGTCAGCGTCATATGATATGACCGAATGAAGCCGGGAATCTTCTAAATTACCATCTGACAATTCGCAGAGCTCCAACGACGAGTCTTGACTAGAACAATCCTGGAAAACAACAATCGTAAAAAAATAATTTTAACGTTATATACATATGTTAAGATCCATGTAAGTAAATAAAATCCTTAGATTTTCACATTTACGAGAGTGAATTATCAATTAATCTAATATATATGTTTAACCTGGTATTATTATCTTCTTGTTCTATGTATGTTCTAAAAAATAAAATTAATCATGCACTAGAATCAATATTTCAACAAAATAGCGCAGCAAAAAATGTACAATAAAACAAAAGTTTAAAAAAAATCATGTTGTCACTCTTTAGTTAGTCAAGACACACAAATTCACATCAAAAAAATTATATGATTATGTTATTTGTTATGGTCGAGGGGAAAAACTGGAGGTAGGAAAATAAATTCAGAATAACAATTTATTTGATTCCTGAACTTACAAATCCGTCTTAAACCACATTGAGTTTATACAGTGCTCCAAATCTGTACAATATTGAAAGTATAGAAGAAATATTCCGTAACTCTTGTAGTATAATAAGTATATAATATAAAAGATGTGAAAAAGGTGGTGGTTTATTTCTATAAGTAAAATATTCACAGAAAATGTAGAAAATTTCATGTGACATTTGAAAAAAGCTAAACTACGATGTGTTTAGAAAATAATTTTCATAATTATATTTACAATGTGAGAAATCAGCATGAATGGTGGGGGAAAAAAATACAAATAAGAACATAAATGTGGAAAAATACTCAAAAGTTTTTATTATGCCGCTAAGTAATTTGTATTAATAACATTTTATCAGTGGTATCATCCAGCCAGTTAGCGCCAATTGTTGAAATCTACCGAGTCAAGAAAATGTGAAATAAAATTACGCAATCTGTCCCTGGTGCAAATAAAATATTTTGAAGCATGACCATTGACTAGACCCTTATTAAAATGTGTATTACAATCTCAATGATATATAAAATAAAATCTCAAATCGACTCCCTATAATACATCGCCTGTACGCAATACAATGCATTACCCAGTGAACTAAAATCTCCAGTAACAAACGAAAAAAATACTGGCAAAAGTACTTAAAAAAATATTTCCACAATAGCTATATAAACTAGTGATGCTTTCCTTTATCAAAATACCTTTATACATAATCAGTATGTAACTGTATTTACATTTGTATTAAATTTTTCCTTTTCTGTAAGCTATTTTTTGTACTTTTTAATTAAACTTTGTTCTTCACGGAGTGCACTCCTTGGGAATAATACATTTTAACAAGTATTATGTAATAATTTATTATAATTAATTAAATAAATGATGTATAAAATAAAAAAAACTTTTTAGACTATATTAAAGAACACATTCTTATTTTAAAGTTTTCATAGCAAAGTTCTGCGAATTATTTAAAACTAAATTTATTGATCAATTAGAAAAGACACAAAATGAAGTCAATGAAAAAATATTTGGCTGCTACCGGGATCTCTATTCTTTCCAGAAGCTAGAGATCTCCTATTCTTTCCTGGATAGATAGGAGATCTGTGCTCCGAGTCCCGGTAACAGCTAAATATTTATTTGTTGATTTAATTTTTCTGTCTTTTCTAATTGATTAATAAATTTGGTTTAAAACTTTTTAGATGTTCTTGGATGCAATGTAATGACCTTGAAGAAAGGATATTTTCTCGAAATTAAATAATTGCTGAACGTATTTCAATTCGTAAGGTATAGTTAAATAAATTCGAGTTATGTGCCGATAAAAAACACTTGTAAACAAACAATTTTGGTGATACGGTATTTATTCCAAAAGTATGTGAGTTCAAAAATATTATCTATTACAATCTTGATCCCGATTGCTCTGGACTTATTCTCAAATTTATTATGTTTTTTATAGACATGTTTAATAACAAAAACTTGAACAATCTAAATGCTTATTGAAAGAACAGCGAACTGGTTAAAATGACACCACTGGATATTACTGTAAACTTAGCAATTACTTGGCAGTCAAAATGTTAACTTTTTAATGGGCAAATACTATAGTAATAATGTGTATTAAGTAAATCCGCCGCGTGGGTTTGTGGAACCAGGCACGGTTGTAGAATGGAAGCCATGCCAAAAAGTAACCAAGGAAAAAAAAACATACATAATATAAAAGTGGGCAGTAAGCGCTGCAATAGAAACTATTTTAGGCCGGCAGCAAAATTTAATTTACCCTTGTCTCTTTGTTCTGCATCACATAAAGTTGGTTTGCTCTATTTTTTTTCTGGCAAAGGCAAAAAACAAAAATACATTTATCAAATACCATTGTTTGTTACAATTTTTAACTTCCAGTATTCTAGTTGCACATATATTAAAATACAGACAATTATCTGTATAATACAACGTACACTTCCCAACTACTGCAATTTTTGTAAAATTACATTTTAATAAATAATCATTAGAATCCACATAAATTTACTATAGTGACAATTGGTCATTTCAAAATTTTACTGTATTATATCCTGAAAAATTTATAAAAATCTGAAAAAACAAAATATGATAACGATGGATTATTCAAACTATGGACTAACTTGGTGGTCGTCTGCAATGAGCCTCAAACCCCCGACCAATAGAACACTTAAGGGGTTACACCACCCTGGGAGAACAAAAGTTAGGTAGAAATTGGGTGAGTTTTTACTAGAAGGTGTTAAATTTGTTTTATTGGCACTTATTAAAGGTACGTAGTATTATGTATTAATTGGAAATTGTTTGAAAAAAAAACAAAGTGGCCACATTAATGTGTTAATTGGAAATTATTAAAAAAAAAAAACAAAGTGGCCACCTCTGCGTACATGTTTGTTCAAGACAAAAAAGAAGAACATGTACTTAGAAATGAAATATCTACAAAGTAGTATACGGATTTTATGATAAACCATTTGCTAAAAACAATAGATTAAAAAAAAATTAGGATTTTTTGTTATTGCTTTCAAAATTACAAAATTTTTTTTCCAAACCGAATACGGATGTAAAACAACTTCTACCAAATTTTCATTCTCCCGAGGTGGTAACACCTTAACCCTAGACCAGTGACTGTTCATAAACAATGCAAATCGCCCAAAATATCTTTGCGTATCACTTCTGACAAGGGAGTCATAAGTTAGTCGTCACTGCACTAGATTAACAAACGCATCAAATATTGATACAAGAAAAAATATGCATCTTGACCACAGTGCACCTTATAAAAAGACTTGTTTTATGCAACGCAACTATGCTTGATTGATTTAAAAGATATATATGGAAAAATCTTTACAAACATAGGTTGTATTTTATCAATATCGAAATCTAAGGTATAACTATTTTTGATGATAAATTATCACATTAAAACTACAACACAACATGAAACATTTTGGTAATTTAATTTAGTGTTGATTCAGTATCTCGATATTTGACATCATTTCAATACTCAATGTTTTGAAAACTTTTGAGTACATAATATCATGATTTGTATCAAATAATGTATGCAACTCCCCTGCCGTGTCAGCCTACTATATTTTTGTATTTATTTATATATTTTAACTTGGACAGTAAGCTCTATCAATGTGGAACAATTGTCACTCAAATCAATTTTAGTGAACATATAATGTGGTTGATTTACACTTTATATTATTTGATTTCTAACATACATAATCAAAGTTGACTATGCATATTTTTTTACTTGCAGACATTTTATTAAGCAATACTTAAATACATATATGGAAGCATTTTGTGTATCTAAATGTATTCAAGCTGTAAAGGTACATAAAATAATTTCATAAATAAAATTAAACTTCAAAATATTGATGTTCTAAAAAATGATGTTTAATTATTAAGACACAGTGAATCACAAAATTAGTTGACATTCAAAAATCTCTGCCTAAATTATTTTATCGTACAATAGACATGAGGACAGATTTTGAAAAAACCTTCTATAATGTAGGTACACGTCTACTATTACCGAAAATAAGATTATTTCAGTAATAAACTAAGTTTTTACGCAAATAATTGCATCTTCTGGGGTATTATGCCGAGTTATTACGAACTTTCTGGCCGAGGTTTCAGATCCCATTGCAGGGTCCATCATCAGAGCTGATATGTGAGCTACACATCAGCCCTGATGATGGACCCTGCAATGGGATCCGAAACGTCGGCCAGAAAGGTTGTAAAAACTTAAGAACATGCTTAAACGTCAAGCCTAAGTAAACATTGCATTGTGTCTATGACAACAGTTCAAGAGACACGGTAATGGTTGCTTAGGCATGATATCATTCGCTCTGAATGGTGTTTCAGTTAAAATGGCCGATTGCAGAATTTTGTACTTTTATTTTATTGAAAATCTTATTAATCTCAATACGCATATTGAAACTGTATCCTTTTTAGAATCCTTTCAAAATATTTTCTTCTCTAAAATCACTTATTCTTTAATACTGTCATCATGCCTATTCTATTACTCAACAATTCTATTCTCCAGAATTAATGTGACACAAGATGATAAGATAAATCCATCCGGGAATGAGTAAAACAGCAATGAATATTACCTTTCTGGGTGGCGGGGTAGGATCCTCTACATTGTGATGGTGGTGCGAGGTGCCGTTATGTAGGGGAGTCCCGGGGACCGAGTGGGAGGGCGGCGGCACCAGGGGAGGTGTGGGGGGAGGCTGCTGAGGGCGAGCCTTGGCACCACCACCTAGAATGTTAAAAAATTTATTTAAAAAATCTCAATTTTTTTTATAGCAGACCTGAATTTTTACCAAAATAAGTGGGTTCAACAATACATACTTAAAGGATTTTTAAAATTATTTGATGGCCTGTGAGTATGATATGTCATTTAAATGCTCTAGAGTTGCCATTTGATATCAAAGATGGTATAAAGAGGTGCAACACCTAAACGAAAAAAGAGTTTGACAAGTGTTTTTTTTTTAAATAAATAGAGATGCGAACACGGAATACGTGTCGCATCAATATTCTTACTATTCTCAAACTCAGCCAGAAGCCTGGAATGGAGTTTTGGAGTGGGGCTCGAACCACTGACCTAAATAAATATGTTCCTAAATAAAAACAAAATATTTTTGAAAGTGAATTTTTCATTAAAGCAGAGATTTCCTGTAAAAAATACAGATTAGTGAAAAACTATTTTTGCAGATGTTTGTATCGAGTGAATAAGAAGACTGTTTCAAGAAATTCATGAAAAAAACACATGTTATTTATTGCAATTTACTGAACCTAATAACTCTTCACTTTGAGTGAAAAAAAAACAATACCGTGAGAGTTTCGGTCACTGTTGGGTGAGGGTGTGGACCTCACGTGGCCCAAGGTGCTGTGGTGGCCGGGTGGGTACAGGGCGCCGCCAGGCGGAAGCGGAGCCGCGCGCTTCTTCAGGCTGCCGACATTACCTGATGATGCAAAATGTCTTTTCATTTATTTTACGAGTAAATATCTTATACGCAATAAGTTTTATTTCTATGTTCACTATCTGGTAAAAATTGCAAAGAACTTAAAAAAGCATTTTAAAATTAATATTCTGAATGTAATTAGGAAAGTTTAGAGTTTGAGGACTTGAGTTATGAAGACCATATCGCCGATTTTAATCCACTTAAGTGAACTTATTTATAAAAGTTTTGTTCAGACTTTTATAAAAGACAGTTTATAAAAGTCACTCACACATATTGGGCTTTCTGGGTAGAGTATTGGGAGTAGGTGGGGCATGTGGAGCATGCAGGGAGTCGCAGGTGGAGGAACGGGAACGGAGGGTGAGGGGTGAGGAGTCTCCTCCGCTGCCTCCACCCCCACCTCCTCCCCCGCCGCCGCCGCATCCTCCGCCAGCGTATGAAGGTGGACGTGAACGGCTTTTCTTCTCGGGTGTCACGCTACCATTGTGCTGGAAAAAAAAATTACGATTGATTATGATAATCAAAAATATAAATCTGTAGAACAAATTACCAAAAAATATAAAATAAGCCTGAACAAGGTTGTCATATAAGAAAAAACTAAATATGTATGTTGGATGATTCATTTGAAAGGTGGAAGGTTAAATATTAGGATAACGAAAAAGTATATTCTAATTCAGTCAATAATTATAGTTCAGTAATTGATAATCTATACCACTGGTATGCAATAAAGCCCATTAGCTGTATATTTTATCATATGTACAAATTATTTTAGTAGTAATTAAAAGTTTAAAATTAGAATGGTTCCAATATATGCGTTACAAATGTAAAATATAATGTCAGCTAATACTCATACCCTTTCATCAATGACTGTGTCATCATCCGAGAAGTCAGTAGACCCATCATCATGTGACAGATTCCAATCCACATTAATATTCTCAAACATGCTTTTCTCTCGCTTGTCCGCACACTCCAACTGAAAAGAGAGCAACAATGTTATAATTAGATCAAACAATATTTTTTATTAATTTCCACATTTGGTTCTAATTTTTTTAATATCATACATACATAAAATCGTAGATGACACTAGTAAATAAGATTTAAAGATTTGGTAACAATGTTAGTGTCTTCCTCTATATTTCTGAGTCTTAACAAATGGTGCAATAGTATCAATCTATGTTTGTTGTCTTCCTTCATAATTGGGTTAAAATATGTATGTAATAAGTAAGCTAACAAGTTCCCATTCCCATTCCCATAAAACAAAGGACAATGCTAAAAAGTGGTGTTGTCCATTTACCTATGTAAGAAATAATGATTGAGGTTATTAGAAAAATACATATTCATATACAAAGTAGAAACCATTGAGGAATTCTAATTGACCATAACACATCAGATGACTTAGTCTTTGTATGAGTCAATTCTGGTATTGGTTGTGGTAATATGTAATTGATTTTTAATATTTAGAATTTGTTTGGCGGGTTATTTTCAAATATAATCCTATTGTATTGTAATTAGGTTTGGAGATAAATCTCTAATATTTACTTTGCTTAAGTGTGGCTCTGCTATAATTGGTTATATATGACTTGCATTGCGCCATTTATAATATTTTTCATATTGTTGATGAGGTTAACCTGGGATCAGAAAGCGTACCGAATTATAAAACACTCAAATATTTATACTAAAAGTGATTTAAAATATTAAAACCACTAATATTAATTTTATATAAATAACTACCTAATAAATAAATACTTCGTATGAGCCTTGGATTACAAAAAATATTTACCAGTTCCTGACAGACCCTGTGCCCCATCTGCTGGGCTATCTGCAAGGGAGTATGGCCACGCGAGTCTCGGGCCGCTGTGCTAGCTCCAGCGCGGAGCAGCAGTCGCAGGGGCTCGGGCCGGTCAGCAAGCGCGCATAGGTGAGCAGCCGTCAGTCCTGCCGCCGTGGAGCGTTCCAGCAGCCCCGGGCCTCCATTCTGTAGTAGCAGATCCACCAGCGGCAGACGGGAGCCGTCGCCCATCTCGCGCACCACGGCCAGGTGCAGAGCGGTCTCATTGCAATCCTAGGAAAGAAAACTCTATTGTTTTACGATGGAATTGTCATATGCAACAATTTCCAGTAAATTAAATTAATAAAGCACCTTTATGTACGGAAATTACATTTTTTAATAGGCTTGAAAATGGTAAAAGGGGAAACTTATACAGGTGTCTCATAGCTAGTAGCAAAAACTTTACAAGTGGATCCCTACCTTGATAATAATTAGTCGAAAATGTTCAAGCAATCAATAGTTATGGAGATATGCAATATCAAAGTTTGCATTTTTTTCAATATTTCTGACTTACTTTTTGTAAAAAGTTAAACTATCATTACAGTCATTTATATCAACTATAAAAATTCATTCGCATCAATGCAACTCAAATAAAATGATAAAAAACTTGTAAAGAAATTCTTTAATTTTCAATTTTTAATTTTAAGAAAATGATAAAAACCATTTTTATAATTTTCTTCAACTTGTAATAAATTGAATAAATTTTTTCATAATCGATATAAGTTTCTTTAATGATCATCTTTTTCTTCCTTCTTTCTTTTTCTTTCTTCCTTTTTTCTTGCCTTCATCTCTCCACTGCTGGATATAGGCCTCTTTCATACCCTTCCATCCTTCCTTGTTAGTTCATCCTGTAGCATCTTGCTTTGCAACATGACCTGCCCATTGCCATTTTAGCTTCGCTACACAATAACTATCATACTTTAATGATAACTATCATTAAATATTAAATTGAACCAAACTTTTTGCAAAAATTATTTCAGAAATATTGAAAAAAAGTACAAACTTTGATATTGTATAACTCCATATGCTTGAACATTTTCGACTCATTATCTAAGCAGGAATCCACCTATAAAGTTTTTGCTACTAGCTCTGAGACACCCTGTATACAGGGTGTATTTCAGGGTGTGTTTTCACTATAGTGAAAAATGTTATCTGAATGATTTTGGTTCATTTGATCTAAAAAATGTGTTTTTGCAAGGTAAATTACCGGATGATTGAGTGAAGTCCGGTAAAGGTAGATAAAGTAAAATGATAAGTTATCATTTTAAATGTTATATGTGTTGAAGAATGAGAACATTACAATATTTTGGAGACTAAATTGACATGTACATGAGACGCCATTCGTCCAGCGTATTTACGACTAAAAATTGGCATTTTTATTTTCATGTAACAATTTCCATGTATTATGTATTTTACTACATTTTAGTAAAATCATAAACTAATGTAATCTACAGATCACATAGTTTTTTTTGATCTTGTAAAATAAAACGAAATATTGTGATAAGTTATTTTGATAAGTAAGAAATTATTCAACAATTTAATTAATTACAACTAAGTAATTAAATACATAATCCACTTTTCTCATACATAAAAATAACTTCGTCTCTGTGAGACTTCTATAATTTATCCTCAATTAATTAATCGTCCCTCTGGGGACCAAATCCAATAACTGTGTTCTTAGAACATACTTTCATTTAAAAATATTGTTAAAATATAATATGCTGGTGCATAGGAGTTAAAAATTGAAAATATTGATTTTCAGGCGTATTCTAGTAGATATGCAACAATTCGAAAGAATATCATATATACTGGAATATTGCTAAAAAAAAAAACTCCACTTTGAAAAATAAAATACAGAGGTATCATTACTAGGGATTCTGTGTCGAGACAACCCGGGAATTTATTCCCGGGAATTCAAAGATTTTTTGCTGTCTCGAGTCCCGGGAATTTAAAAATTAATAACCCGGGACTCGAGACTTTCCGATTCAATTTTATTCAATATATCCTACATTTATATTTTTAAAATAAAATCTGCTTAGTCAAGAACAAGTCATACCCATACGGAGCAGCTAGCAAGCGGTTCGTCAAGATACTCGATTGTTGGCACTCGGCAGAGAGATTATATTGCCTTTGTAATAAAAGCTTTCGTCGTTATTTGTAAAATATCACTTAAACAATAAAAACATGAAGTATATATTTACCCTTGATTTTTTCGGCAAAATGTTTCTTTGTACGATGCACGTGCTACTCGTATTTCTGAATTTGATGTCGAGCTAAATTTATGTCTCGATATGAAGACAAGGTGGAATTCCTTAATACCCATGATCTCGAGATTTTTAAAGTTACAAAATTGCATTAGAAAATCATTAATTGATCTTGGGAATGGCCAAATTTGGAATGAATCAAACATTCACGTATTGGAAAATATGTATTTGTGAAGTACTCACTCCTATAAAACTGGCAGTTGAAGCTCTAAGTCGTCGAGATTCTACTTTATTAACTTCCGAAATTATTGTTAATTTCCTTTTAAAAAAAAAATTGAAATCAACACAACTCTATCGCACGAAATGTTTACAACCCTGAAAGCCAGAATTGAAGAAAGACGCAATAAGAGCCTCGTTTGTTTGATACATTTTTTGCAAAATCCCGAGCATGTTGTGAACACTAATTATTTTTTAAGTTGTCCCAAGAAAGATTATTTAAAATATGGTGAATAGTTATTGGGACGACTTTATTCAAATGTAGATAGTTCGGATATGGAAGTAATCGAAGAAGAAAACGCCGATTGCCATCTCAATAACATGTCGATTGAAGAAGAATTGAACAAAGCTTTAATGAACCACCAAAATATTTCAACAACTAGAAATAAAAAATTCAACTTTAAAAAGGAGTTTCAGATATTAGATTCAACTGGCAAGCGAACTCCGAATCTAGAGCTTTTATTCAAATCATTGCTTACAATTAAGCCAACATCTACAGAAAGCGAGAGAGTTTTTTCTACATCTGGAATATTTGCCACAAAAACCAGGAACAGCCTATGTGATTCATCATTAAACGCCTTGGTTTTTTTAAAAACATATTTTTCCTTACAAAAGTAAAAGTTTTAACTTAATATTGATATAAATATTTCGATTAAAAAAAATGTAATAAATTAAATTTAACTAAATATCAAATAAAGTGTTTTTAAATTGTTTCAATAAATTTTCACCTATCGTATCCATAACACAAATAATATAAGTTAATAATAATAAGTTAATTTTTTAACATAATTTTTTTTCATGATTTAAACGAAAAATAATCAAAGTCTCGAGTCCCGGGAATTCCCGGGACTTTAAAAATTTGGGTCTCGAGTCCCGGGAATCGAAAAAACCCGAGACTTCAGAATCCCTAATCATTACCAGTCGCGAAATATAAACGTATCTAACTTGTTAATGAGAAAAAAATAACAACAGAAGTCTCTAGCAGAGACCAGTGCAATAGATGAAATGATCTTGATTCGAACATATATATAGAACTTTCAAAAATTTGATTATGTGTGGATGTTCTTACAATGGTATTGGTGAATGTTTCATCATGTAGAATGCTCACTTAAGCCAGCTCATACAGGTTGTAAGCCCTGAGCCATCGTATAAGAGACTTTCATTCACTTTTTTCATGTATAAAAATAGCTTCGTCTCTGTGAGACTTCTATAATTTATCCTTAATTAAGCAATTATTCAGCTAAGCAGTGGATAAGAGAGCTGTGAAAACACAAACAAATACGAACAGAACTGGGCATGATGGCCTGCAAGTCGGCCCCTTCGCCCATGGCCTGCAGCAGCTGCAACAGCTCCCCGTTGTTAACGGCATGCTCCACCTCCCCCGCCCTCTCTTCGGCGTTCTCGCACGTGCGCAGGACCCACCGTCTCTCCACGTACTTGCTTCGAATGAACTGCAGCCTCTCCTCCCTACAGAAACAAAATCACATCATAATAAAGAAATATATATAAAATAATATGTTATTGGTGAAATCTGATCAAAAAGAAAAACATTTAAATGTGACGATTGACTATCTTACATTGTGCTTTCAGGAGTGGGCTTGTCTCCCTCAATGAGCGTCCTCTCCATGACCTCATTGAAGGCCTGGTTGCCTACATGCCGGGCTAGCAGCAGCTGCGATGTAGTCAACCTGTCCAGGGTCAGAGACTGTATCCTGGATATGTGGACTCCGAGATCACGGTGAACTCCTGAACATTCGATACACACGATAATGCCAAAGTTGGTCGACAGCCAGGTTGCATCTGGAAAATTAATAGAAAATTTCTATTTAACCTTTTTTTATGAAGATATTCCATCATTCCACGTCGTATATTATATGCCATATATCTATCCAAACAAATTAAATAAAGTACGGCATAAACCAAACATATTCTGAAGGAAGAGTATTGGCAACCTCACAAACTGTTGGGTGATGGGAAGTGTACAAGGATGAGACTTGTCTCGGAGATTCATCTCATAAGCTGCATAAAGACCAGTACAAAATATTGTTCGCAGAGTAGAAACCCGCAACTGAAGCTTATCAATATTTACCGATAAATCTTTGAAATGAGAAATCAAGGTCTCATTCCGTGTATACACATCATAATGTATATGTACCTGAAAAAAGTGAAAGACGGGGATATATTTTTCTCCCCCTGTCCCTCACAAAACTAGTAAGCCAATTTACAAAGAGCATGATATTTTACCGTTGGTGGAGCCACAATCGCAGCAAGCGTGGTTCCCCGGAAGTCGCAGCACAGCTCTGATGATAGCCTGATGCAGGTCCAACAGAGAGTGTCCCCCCTCCCCTTCGGACCCAGCACCCTCACCCTCCCTGAAGGCGCGCCGCAATGCTCCATCCTTGCAGTTCACCAGAACAGACATCCATGCGCGCTGATCATTCTCGTCCTCTGCCTGGAAGTGGTATGTCCGGTTGTCTGCAACAGTCATTTGGTTTAAACGACAGACTCTTCAAGGATTTCATCCACCTCGCTTATTAACATTCACAATGATGGTAACAATCTCTGAAGCATGTTTGGATTACAAAAAAAAACATCCATAGTAAAATAAACCATATTGAATTATGTAAAAAAAAACACATTGTTAAAAAATTTAATTTCCTTAAATCATAAAATATTATCATTAGATACTTACAGGAAACAAGATCAAATCCTCTTTTATCATCGGAGACAACTTTAATCTGGCATGTTAGGAGATTAACTTTTGTGGGCGGTTTGGATTCATCAGCGTGAAATATATCTAAATAGCCTTCTGCTGTTACTCTGCATCTGAAATACAAAAGACAGATTACGTTTTACTGTACATCAAAAAGTCTTTTTGTAGATAATAAGGAGACCATTATACTTCGACTAACCTTCTCTTTTGCCAAACCCTCCTGACTTTGCCTTCAGACTTCTTTAACAAGTGTCCAGTCCTTGTCACGCCGTGCTGTTTGTCGCCTTGCAGCTGATGTAAGGAATAGCCACCAACAGACGAACCAGTCTGCAACAAACAATCGAAATATTAATTAAGAATAAACATAGTAAGAATAGACGATAAGATGAAAGTGAACAAAGTAAAAGTAGTGTGAAGGATAGAAGAGTGTGGGGTTCTATCATATCCGCCTACTCCTCTGGGAAATGACGTGATGGTTAGTCAGTTAGTTATACTGATGAAGCGGTATAAAACCATTCGATGTTAAAAATAATCAATGTGGTTTACACAAAGTTTTTAATTTTTAAAAATGAATAATTAAGTTCAACCGCAAACTAAATGCTGTAAGTTGCCACTAATGATTCCTTCGCCGAATTCTACAGATCCACTGGAGCGACCATATACCTAAGTTTACAGTTCTGCGTTGCTCTAAATGTCGGCCAATTGAGGACATGATCGTGGAAGCAAGATTGAGATGGACGGAACACGTGATACGCATGGGCGATCACAGACTTCTAAAGCGGGTCTTATATGGGGAGATAGTGGGCAGACGAAAAAGTAAATAAATAAATAAAGACTGTCTATGAGAATCGCTGAGCCTATGTGGAGCATCCGAGAACTGGGAGCAACCGGCACAAGATCGTGTGAGCTGGAAGAGAGTATGCTCTCGGACTGGTGGTATTGCGGTGGCAAAACGATTAAAAAAATGAACAGCGAGACACAACCATGCGTCAATGGGACCGACCAACACAAACTGACCGCTTCCTATGTGAAGTATGCGGAAGAGAGTGCGCTTCTCAAATAAGGCTATTTTCCCACCACAAAACTCATGAGAGGCGCAGCAACAACAACAAAGTTAGAATGGCGAGAGGATTACAAGGCCTCGATTACAAGGCATTGGAAACAACAAACAATAACAAAATGCTATTAGTATCAAATTTAATTATAACATTTTTCTAAATAAGATTTACATTCCTGCACTGTCTGTCTAAAGATCAACTGATTTTACCCAGCTTTGAACAGAGTATTTTGTATCTTGTATGTTTCCTTGCATCTCGAAGACTGCATATTCACTATTATCCAGAAATTATCTGATAAATCTTAAACACATACATATATGTAGCTCAAAATAACATCCACTTGCTGGGAAGATTTTTATCCTTAGGATAGGAATACGCTGCCTAGTATGCCAATGTACGATTGCATAAAACCGACAATTTATTTTGCAGTGGCATAGGGACTGTACCTCTTTGTCCTGCGGGGCGGCAGCTCTGAGCGTCGCCCTCAGCTCGGCCAATCTCCGCCTCTCCTCATCCTGTTGTTGCCTGATCCTCTGTAGCTTGACGCTGAGGTCGGCCACGTAGCTGCCAAAGTGTTCTATGGTCTTCAGGCCATCCTGGAAGTAGTTGGTCTGCGCGTGGTAATACTCCACCAGGTGCTGGAGAAGCTCGATGCCCTTCTTAGTCTTGATCTCGTTGAATTTGATGAGATACTGCAAGGAAAGTAGAAAAAAATATTACATGAACTGTTATACACTTTTTAATTAGTAATTTTATCATTTTTATGTTATATTTTTTCAGTTAAGAGGTCGAGGTTAGACAGCTCATCATCTTTTCTTTAACTTAGCACGATGATCGATCAGCAAACTAGCCGATATAATGCACAATTAACCATTTTTTCTACTCTCGACGTCCGTTCTGCCTGTACTCTATTGCTTGCCCAACGTAACTTGGCGTGCGGCGAATTTTGAACTAAAATCCGCCCCGCCCGCACCCGGCGGTAACCCCTCGCCCTGTCATTCAGTTCATTCTCTTCTTTGAGCGCGAGCTGACATCTTGATTACCAATATACACTGAATTATTATGTCCAAAACATCCTAAACGGTCCGGGATGGTGCAAGAACAATTGCCAATGAAGTATTAAAGTTTTGCGAAGCTGAAAAAGCGAATAACGGACCGATATTACCGTCTGACAGTTTGACAAATAGAACGGCCGCCATTACTGCATGGTTTCTTTAGTGCTGCCCCACCAAATTTCTGTATTTAATACGACACCGGTCACCGGACTTTCTGTATTGTGTAATAAATTTACACCCTGACAACTTCTGTTATGCGATAGGAACGCCCTCCCTCGCACGCATCTCGCACGCCTAGTTATAGTGGTACGTCTATACCGCCGAATTGCCGCACATTGCGTTATTTACCGTGGTTAGGATCAAGAAAGTTTGCGAATCGCAATTTGTTTATAGGGAGCGTCGTGTCTAATTAATTATTATTATGTAGATGCTTGTTTTTCCATGGGAGTTTAGCAGAGGATTAAGGGGGAATACCTACCTAGACATTTCGAAAAAATCGTATTTTAAATTTTTTGCATTTTCTTAAATCTTTAGGTCTTAAGAATGTCTGGTGAAAATTTCAAGATTTTTTTTTAAAAAATAACAAAGTTATAGCAGATAATAGTGGCTTCCCTTTGTTGATTACGCGCCGTGCCACACGGATACGTGTGCGCCGTGTACACGCAGGTAGCTACCGGTCGAGCTCTTTCATGATAGAAACATTAGACCTATTTCTATTATGTTTGTGAAGAGTGCTCGATGATATGGGAATTCTAAGCAAGGTGGAGGATTTTATATTATGGACATGGAATCGATGATTTTATATAAGTTGAAAAATTTCGCGATTTATTCATTGCTCAATTTACAAATGCGTTTTACTCGAAACCATGTTTTGAAAATCGGTGACCAAAATATCTCGACAACCACTGAACCGATCAACTTGAAATGTCTAGTGTTTATTCTATACATAATTATTTAGTCTTCGTCATAAGATTTTTTTAAGTGACTTTTTTTATCAACATTATACATCCGATTTTTTCCCTAAAAAACGCTATTTTAAATTCAAACGCCCGCCACTTTATCAAAAATCTGTATTTTCAAAAACCCCTACGTCAAAGACTAAATTATAGTGTCAATTTTGATAATCTTTTTGTTTTTTTTTATTCTGATGATTACAGATGAAGTGGGAGTGGTCACCGCGGAGGACCTCTTTTTTCGGCAGTCGACAGAACCCAAGAATTTTCCGCCAATGTTGAATATTTTTTAATAAAAAAAAATTAACATACTCTTAAAAGTATGCACCTTCATGTAAACATGATATCAATACCATACATAATTCATATATGTTTTCTTTAAAAAAAATCACAACATTTTTCTTTTTTCGCGCTTCGTAGGTAGGTATTACCCCTTAAGTGGGTAGCTTTAGTAAAAATATTGAAAAAAACACTATCGTAATATATTTAGGTCGATATAAAGCTCAAAAAAATATCAAAACTGGTAAATTATTTTCCAATGAAACAAAAATGCGGAACTTATCTCTTCAATAAATAAAACATGTACATATATTTCCAAAAGATTTTCTGATATTGTGGAAACCACCGCAATATAAATATATAATCATTAAAAACAGAATTACTTGTAATATTATCTTCGCGATCGACGTGTGTATTTACTTATTTATACGTAATCTTCCAAGGAAACTACACGCTTTAACAAAATAGCTGTTAATGACCAACTTGTTTGTTTTATCGCAAATCGGCATTCCGCCCTGCCTGGCGGTGCACAGTGGGCCTTTTTAATAAATAAAACACGCGTCAAAATAGGGAAATTGAATATTGACTTTTATATATAGTAAATAAAATTACGAATCTGCATAATGTACTATAATTTTTTAATTATTTTATACCAATATATTTTATAATTATAATCTAATCTAAATACAATAATTACGTTGTCTGTCCGTAACTTGCTGGAATGACAACTTTAGATGACACGGGTGTGTGACACGCAATCACGCAAGGGTTGTTATTGGTAATTATTATTATTTCCCGTGATTTTTCACGGGTGTACGGTTAGAACTTTATTAAATGATGTACCTTAAATAAATGTATAAACAAAAGAGTAGTTTGTTGGTGTGGTGGTCATGATGCTCGCCTAGTGATCTGGTGGGCGGTGGTTAGAGCCCCATTCTAGGACACGAGCGAGTTAGTTATATTTTCATAGTACCTACAGGCTTTTGGCTTAGTTTGAGAATAGTAAGAGTATTGATGCGACACGAATAGTATGTTTAACAGTATGAGGCTCCCGAGAACTTTTTTAAATTTAGTTTGAGAATTTTTTTAGCAGTTTCGTGGAAGGGGTTGTTAGATATAAGAATGTTAATTATGAATATTTAGTATATTTGTGGACACCAAAAAGGAAGGAATATGTGGGAAAAAACAGCACGGAAAATTTTATGCAGGGATGGAATATACAGGGTTATTTGGAAAACATTGATAACCTCGTTGGACTATATTCCTGCCGTGATTATGAATCGAAAATGTTCAAGCAACCATGACCTAATTTAAATAGTTATGGAAATATGCGACATCAAAGTTTGCATTTTTTTCAGTATTTCTGAAATATTTTTTGTAAAACGTTAGACATGACAGTAACTTATACCGAATATGAAAAATTCATCCCCTTTAAGGGGGGGGTAAGGTTTTTAAATATTTTTTTTGCATTTTATTTTTAATTTTTTAAATGAATTTATAACATCGCAAAAATATTGTGTCAAAATTTCAAGTCAATCGGAGCAAAATTGACGAAATTGTGAACATTTGAGCGATATCAGACTGATTTTCTATACCTGCTCGGGCAGCTAAGAGACGCGCTCACCTGAGGACTACCGGACGTGCTATTGTATTAGAAGAGTTTTGCGTAGACAAGGACAAAAAGATACTGATGATGAAAGCTCTTTGCTATGTGAACATGGCATCGACGATTATGTGTAAGTATAAAATAAGTGTTGAGTTTTATTTTGAATTTTACAGTGTGCAAAACTTTAAAGCGTTTTCCCCTCATCTCACGTTTTCAATGTCGGTGTCCATCATAACTTCAAAACTACTGCACCGATCCTTTTGAAATTTTGAACACTATTTCTGTACATAATTTACGAGGTAACGCTGTCGAGTTTTTTTCAAATTTGTTATTAATTTTTATTTTTTAATAACAAATTAGTCGATATTTTTCGCAAAAAATCGCGTTTTTCCCTTCAAAGTGTTCCAAAAAATTGAAAAATTGAAATTTCAAAAAACCCTCCCACCGTTACCTGGGAAAACCTATCGAATGAATTTTGATTTTTTGATTTCAGATGATCTAGCACCAAGTTATGATGGACACCGCAATTCTCCTTTTTTCCGAGACACGTCCGAATAATTCCTGCCATTGCCGTATTTTTTAATATTTTGTCTTGAAAATTTTACACAATATTCTTCAAATGTCATAATTTAATATAACATTGGTTTTAATAAAGAGATTTTAACTGTGTTGTCACAAAAAATTCACAAAAACATGCCTTTTTTGTACGAATTAACCTTACCCCCCCTTAATACAAGTCAAATAAAAAAATGAAAACCTTCATTCACAAGTCATTAATACAAAACATTACTGTTCTAATAAGATTGAAAATAGGACTAAATCGGTGGTACCCGGCATTAACGTATTTTAATATAGACACGTTATTATTCCCATACTAGCTATGTAGCAAATATTGCATTGAAAGAGACAACAAATCACGGCACACTTATTTCACAAACGCTCTGTGTGTGGACAGAAAAATCAGGTAATTTGAAGTCACGGTGACTAAAATAACATACTCATTCTTACAATGTTCTGTGTTCTTTTTTCCCCGGAATTTTTTTTTCGGCGTAGCGTCCGTTCGATAACGAATGCAAAGAAGGCAAGTAATTACCTTAATTTTGAGTTGCCAAGATTTCGCGCCTGTAACGTATCTACAGTTTATTATATCATTGGTATCCCGGTATGTAAGAGTCTCGAACCCTCGACCACTCGTGATCACTACGCAAAGAAAGTCACATCGCTAGACTGAAAAATTCCGCCAAAATAAACGTGAAATATGGTATTTCAAGTGCTGCATTTATGCCAGATGTGCAGAGAAATGCGCCCCCGTGCGGCGATGGGTGCAGCGAGCCGAGACGTGCGGAGTTACCGATGTGTATGTGTTAGGGATGGGTAAAAAATATCGCTATATCAATATATCGATATTTTTTTTGAAAAATATCGATATTTATCGTCGATATATTTTTTCGCGATATATCAAATATCGATATTTGTTTTTTGATATATCGATATTTTTTCTGGGATAATCGATATTTTTTTCTTGGCGATCTTTTTATCTGTGGTCATTTTTTGGCGACCTTTTTTTTGGTTACCTTTTTTTTTGGTCATCGATATTTTTTCTCGGATAATCGATATATGAAAAAATAATATCGATAAATGTCGATATATTTTTCTCAATGTATATCGATTATTTTCGATACTTTTTTAAAATATCGATTCGATATATATATATATATATCGATATTTTTTTTCATTTACCCATCCCTAGTGTGTGTGCTGGGTGCCTATCACCCGGTACCTGCCCGCCACCCGCCTTAACACCTTAGCACTCTATGCTCGGGTAATAATAGAAAAATACTGCAGTGATTAAATTGCGCAGTGCACGCGCCTACAAAACCTTTCCAAAGTTGAAAGCCTGCAAATTTACATGCTGATTAGCTACACGTACAATTTTTGTACATAGACTAAACTCACAAAACTAATTTTTATAAATATTTCACACAAGGGCGGATCCAGCTTTGGAGCCAGGGGGGGTCACATAGTCGTGGTCAAGTCACAAGAAGTTATAATTTAATTTTGATAATAATAGATACAAGTAAAAAGTAGGTATTTTATTAATAAATGTAAGTACTGTACTTAAAAATACCTACCTATATTTAAATAACAAAATCAATTTTTCTTATACGTCTTCTCCCGAAACGCGTTATCACTTCATCTACTTCAATGGGTACGTTTTTATGGACGTGGAGATGTGCCAGTCCGGTTAGACGTTCTTCAACCATTCTCTTAGCCACGATTTGATTTTTCGTAACGTAGAGAAAGATCTTTCCGCTGTCACTACACTAACAGGTAGTGTAGCCATAATACATTCTTATATTAGGATACATCTCAATATTGCAATTTAAAATAAGGTCAGAAATCGACTGCGGTATGTCCTGACTCCGCTGCCACTTCACCATCCACAGACGATATTCGTCGACAGAAACTGGAGTATTATCTAGTAACAATGTATAATCGGCTGCTAGTTGTTTCACAGTTTCAATGTCTTGTTTACTGTATTCGCTTTTTGGCATGAAAACGCTGGCGGCCGTGGCGGTGGCGCGGTAAAATTCAAATTTTCGATTCATTGCGTTCATTCCCGAATAATGCGTTTGCCATCAAAGAATTAAATAAAAAAGTACATAAATAAAATCTATATTGTGATAAAAAATATATAAAAACATTATGTTTAACAATTTTAATTAGTGGTCCACCTAGGTCCTGGACCCAGCCCAGGGGGGAGGGGTCATGACCCCCATGACACCCCTCCTGGATCCGCCCTTGATTTCTCATCACTCAACAAAAGTGAAGTGCAATGTTACCTATAATCTAATCATCTCAGAATCCCATTTTTTAGAGATGTCTAGGAGTGCGATTAGTTTTCTCTTATCGTGTCTCTAGTTCTCTCTAGTACCTCTTCATTGGTGTGGTCAACCCTAGCGATCCTTGGCGTGTGTCAATATAGCCACCAGATTTTACGCAAATTTCGAGACGAGTTTTGAGTCTGGAACTCGGAACGGACCGAAAAAAGCGGAACGCAACTACGGTTCGTAGGACTCTCGCAAATATAGATCCGCTTAAAAATATCTTTTTAAGTTTAGTTACAGCTCCTGCTTTTTTTTAAATAGAGATGTGAACGCAGAATACGTGTCACATCAATATTATTACTATTTTAAAACTAAGCTAAACGCTTGTGTTATGAAAATAGGACTAACTTGCTGGTCTGGAGTGAGGTTCGAACCCGCGATCTTTGGATCACGAGGCGAGAGTCCTAACTCTAATCATGTCATGTCTAAAGGTTTATCAATAAATTTACGTTTTCCTTTAAAATTAAGTTAAATTAAGAGACTTCTGAATTCAGCCAAGACCCACCCAGGGATGTCGAGCTTATGATGATGATGATGAAAATTAAGTATCTATATCGTTCTTGCATTTTAAATTTATAAGGATTGTCTAGAATTGTCGCTATTTCATTTCATTTCAAGATGACATTTTTAAATTTAATTTTATTCTTAAAATTGTTACAACCTATCAAAAGCTTTCACCCGTACATTAAAAAAATAACTATTAATTATTAGAGTGCACTGGAGTGAAATTGATAAGACCAGTGGTGTAGCAACAAATTACTAGGCCCCGGATAGACCGCATACCGGACCCCGATCCATCCCAAATACATCTCGTTTTTAACATGCATGTATACATCTTAATCTTTTTATATTATGTTTTTTACTATCATGGACACCGTTCAAATAGTAAATGTACAGGACAAACAGCTGTATTTATTATTTCTGTTCTCAAACGGGTACTGGTAAATTTGGACGTACAAATATTAAAACTATTCATTTCACGATGGTACCACGAAATTATTTTATACACAAATTTAAGATACTCGTATTATTGCTGTACAGCTAAAACTGAATAATTAAGAAATGACGCATTACATAGGAGAGTGATTCCAAACAGCGAAAATTTTAAAATATAAAAATTGTTTCACATTTCATCGAATTGATTATACGAAAATTTGTCTAAATAATTTTTACTTATTGAAATTTAAAAGTAAAATATTTAACTTGGACATTTTTAGCAGACATTTAACGGACATGCCTAAGGTCATTGAGAACTAAAATACTATAAAACATTTTGTAGGTTTTTGCTGTAATTCAATTTTGATTGTAAGGTTACAATGCAGGTACTCATTCGTTCACAACTAAGATTTATAAACCTTGCTGTGAATAATTGTTGCCCCTAGAACTCGGGCTCCTGGTGTTGTCAATGCTGCAGCTACGCCATTGGATAAGGACTTAATAAACTCTATCTAATCAGATTTGTCTGGTGGAAATATTTGATACTTTAATTTCAAACATTCCGGGGAAATATTATACCGCGGTGATTCGTGACGGGCATTAGGACCTTCCACAAAGCTTCCTCCGTTCAGGTGTTGGCTTCGTTTCGAAGTACAGACGATAATGGTACTCCAGTTCAGTAGGTACCTACTCTAAATGGGCCCCGCTGATTATTTCCACGCCGTTAAATATTTCAGGACGCATTATCATATCTTAAAAAGCGAGTACAAGGGATGGAATTCGCCTAGAGAGAATATCTGAGACAGCGTTATGCTCTCAGAGTATTTGTTTAAAGAGTGAATTAAGAGTTAGAGAATTTCGAAGTTTGTATTAAAAATTTCACTCCCTGATCAAACTACACATCGAAATTTTACATATCGATACTCACGAGAGCAATTGGCCTAATTGATTATTTAATATACTTAATTATAAACATTTGAAAAGTGTGACTTTGTGAATTTGTTAAAATAATTAATAAATCCATAATTGATTTCCAGTGTCTCATTTGCCTCACACACCCATGTTCTCGCGAATTATATTAATAAACATTCGGAAAACGTAGGTATTTATTATACAACGTATTATCGGCACTTGAAGGCAAACACCCTCCCATCCGAATTAGTCCATTATAATTATTACCTAATCGGGGATTTACTGCAGTAGGTAATATTTGTAAAATTATTTCTTTAAGCAGTAATAACCTTAGAGTATATACAATCCATAGAGACCATATTATTTCGAAACTTGTAAGAATTTTGTTAAAAGAGGCGTGGTCATTCGGTGAGACTGGACAATTCGTTTCTAACACGTGTTTGTAATTTGTTGCTAAAACAGGGCTACCACAAATGAACGATTCTCTGTGAATTCTCTTACAATAAAGTAGCAATAAATGATAATGCCTTTTATATGTGGGTACATTTATTTATTTTAATTTATTTTATTACAATTTTAAATATCACCACAACAATAATTATATAGGGAACTGCAATAATAATAATTATAATCGAGGATTATTTATATCATATCAAACATAAACATTTAGATATCTGCATTTGTACAAATATTTGTACAAAAATTAATACAACGATTTTAGGTAAAACGTACTACCTATACATACATGGCCAACGACTTCATTACATGAAGGGATCACTTCTAGCAACTCTTCCATGTTTACTGTCGAATTTGTAGACTGAAAGTAATAATATCGATTAAATTTAAAGTTTTCAAAAAAATTAATACAACGATTTTAGCTAAAACGTACTATCAATACATACATGGCCAACGACTGCATTACATGAAGGGATCACTTCCAGCAACTCTCCCAAGTTTACTATCGAATTTGTAGACTGAAAGTAATATTATCGATTAAATTTAAAGTTTATGAAAAATTAATATACCTAACGATTTTAGGTAAAACATAATATCGATGACTCCTACGTATGCTATCATAACCCATAAATCGAAAATTTTTAGTTTTTTTATGTTTTTCTTATTTCTTATATTTTTATTTATAACAAATAAATAAAAACATTTTGCAATTAATTACGTTTTTTTTCGGATGTATTTTGTAGGGCAATGTATATTTATACCGGACGAAAATATACTACTTCATATACTAGGAGTTTCAGAATGCACATAACTAATTTTATAAATCCCATAAAAATTGGCGTTTTATATATTTTTTATGTAACGAAAAACGAATAAAGAATGAACACTATAGGTACTTACACTATCAATAGCCAGTTCTGTTCTTGAATAATTCGTAGGAATGGCAAATTTTTTTATTCGAACTAATTTGTTTTCTTTCCTTCTGTCAAAATGTACATTCAAGAAGTGATCTGAGCAAACACAACTGTGATTTCCGGGATTTCAATTAATCCTTCCCACAGCATGGATCCATTCACTTTTTCTTACTTCATTTTTTGGGAACCTACAAAAAATGATATCCCAATCCGAATACTTTAAATAATAAATAATAAATAATAAATAATTTGTATTTTAAAATTTTAAGCACAGCCCTGTCGGTACAATATGCTTTGTCATAAAAATACCACATTGAGCTTAGTTATATCCATACAATGTAGTGCCTTCTCTTTCTTACTCCTAAAAATTCAGAATTTTTAAAGGAGAAAAAAGAGACGGATATATTTTAAAATGTCGGCTATCTAAGTAAATGATTTTACAGTTCGTGTTGATTGAACATTCATAGACATATTTTGATTTAAGTCATCAAAAACATCTTCAAAATAGCATTCTCCGAATTATTTGTGTAATAAAATCAATCAAAAATAAACGTTCTAAGATTTTTTAAACAAAAGTAAATGTTTGCAGTTGGTTTGTTGTTAAAATTATGAAATAAAACGTATATATGTAAAAATTTCATATTTTGGATAAAATACCTGTGATAACTGATATGTTTCTTCCCGTTTCCAGTCCTATTGGAACACTCCTTCATTGCACAAGAAGGCATATCAATTTTTTGTAATATTTGCACGTAAATACACAATAATTTATCGAAAATACGGATAACAAATCTGTCAGCTCTGCCGTTCTCTGCCCGAGTTTCAAATCGGATTTGAAACTCGGGCAAAGAGAACCCTTACAGAGCAATTAAAGACGTACCCGACCGGGTGATCTTTTTTGTCCCTTTTTGTCTTATGTGTTACTATATTGTTAAAACTGAGTAAGCTCTATGTTACCACGCTTACGGGTTTGGTAAAATGTTTAGTTATCCCTCTATGGATTGTATATACTCTAAGGTAATAACTTTATAATCGATATCTTCCAGCCGTCAACATAGAAAACGAACAAAGCCACCGTATCTGTCAAACATCAAATATCCGGAGTGACGTGAAGTAGGCGTCTGGGGCCAATGGAACGACAGCTTCGTCCTGCCGTTGGAAATATCTCCAGATCAAAATTGCAACGGGTTTACTAAGTGCTGAGATTTATCTCAACGGAATGTCTAGAAGACGATATAATCGCTATTATACTCCGCATACGCACTCCCTTATTCTTATCCGGGCGAGAATCTCCGCAGTCATTTACCAAGTCAACGGAGCTTAATAAAGAGTAATATATTATTCTCCGACCGCCGATTCAGTTATCAGGTCTCGCATTTATTTACTTCGATGGGACCTACGCCGTTATTGCCACTGATCGCTAGGTTGCGATATGGGCTTGTATCTTAAGGCCCCAGACCACTGTGAAAAAATATTTTTTGTCATTTTTTTTCATTTTCTGAAAGATGCATTTGTTAAGAATGCTCTCTCCAAATATTTTAAAGAAAGTTGTAAAATTGACGGAGATACAGCGGTTTAAATTTTTTTTTTTGTGTGTTGAATTATCCTTCAGCAAAACTTTGAATGCGTTTTTCTCAAAAGTACATTTTTCAACCTGGTTGACAGCATATCAGAAAAACTTCCGTTTTTCGGATGTATATACCGTTTAAACAGTATATACATCCGATTTGAATGCGCCAAGTCGTAAATTGTTTGAAAATCCTGTCTCTATGGCACCACATAGGGATTTTTTTTATAAAGGGCCCCCTTCTATTTTTTTTTTAATAAATTATGAAAATTTTCTATAAAAAATCCAAATTTAAAATTCGCTAGTCCGCCATTTTTTTTAGAAATTGAAATTCCCCTACGTGATGCTATAAACCTATATGTCTAGTTTCTAAATATATTTTTATTTCATTTTTCGGCGTTACCCTATGGCTTAATAGCTGTCAACCACCCAGCGGCAAATTCGTCAGAGTGACCTCTTGGAAGCAGCGTACACCGAAAACTATACTTTAGATTGGAGTACAAAAATTTGTATGCAGTGCCGGGACAGGGTATGTTTAAGAGAGAGGAGATAGAGAGAGGAGAAGATTCTCGGAGAAGATGAAGAGTAGTATAGGGATATTATAGAATAGCTATAGTATATAAGATATAGAGAGAGATATATAGAGATATTAGTTGTATACAATAAAATTAATAATAAGAATAATAATAAATCAGAAACACGATGAAACACGAAGCCATTAGAAAATCCACCATCTCAATATTGTATAATGACGATAATTAAACGGATTACGAGAAGCAGAGCAAAAAACATTAACGGCGTCGTGGAGAAACCCAACTCCACCACAAACACCTGACGCAGAATTTTTCAAACTTTCACTTGACGGTGAGCTCCGGACCCAAACGGTTGTACGCTTTTTGGAGAAGCAGCTCATCGACAAGGCGCCCTGAAGATGAACAGTGAGATCTGTTCGAAACGTCGGCAGACGACTGGTCCTGACGACCAGAATTTGACGCGGGTTACCCCCAAAGTAGTTAGAACTAACATATATATATATATATACTATGAGTAATAAATAAAAAAAATTCCATGTGTCGTTTGCTTGAAAATAATTACGAAAAATACACCCTCATACCGCGCGCGCACAGTGGTCTGGGGCTTTAAGAAATCGGCCCTAGAAAAAAGGTCACGTGCTTCGATCGGTACCAACTGCAATACCATCACCAATCGCTAAGTACATAAACACACACTTACATGTTTGATCACAATTCACTTCTGTAAAATTTGTATCTAATCTGGAAGGAATCGTTTAAACTAACTGAACTGGGACTGCTCGCACAAAACTTTTAACGAAATAACGGCACGATGCTTTTCAAAACTTGGTGCTAGTTCAAAAATCTGACTTTTCACGAAAATAGGTCATACTTTAAATCCTTGTACCTCAAAAAGTATGTGGACGCATGTGGAAGTTAATAGTGTCGCAGGATTGAGGACAGGTGTAAGATTTATTTGTATTTCATCAGCCACGTCCACATTTACTCCGTAACGCGCGGGAGGGTTACACAAATGCCACGAATTAGCGCGCTCAGACAACTTCGGGACTTGCGTGGCTTGCGAACCGTGAGGCTGGTGAGGGACGAAATAAGTAGTAAACTATAAAAGTAAAAAAAAGATAGCTTATAAGCCCTCGATGCAAATAAAATGAAATAAAATAAATAAAAATAAAGACAAAAAATAAGAGAGATTTAAGCGAAAAATTGCGCCTTTTTCTTCTACCTCGTTAGTCCCTCGACTGAGGAACGTCATCTTCATGGACTCCCGCTCCCTCGACTATACTTCACCACTTTTATGGACATCACCAGAGAAGTGTCTGTCACTACATATTTTACTCATGGGGATCTTCCTCTTTCTCTCTAACTTTACGACCATAGCAATCTTCTCTAAGCAATCTTCTTAACCTTCTCGCTATCTTCTCGATATCTAAAATTATGGCATCGTTGTCTCCAACACCACAACTCCGAGGCTCCAATCCGCCTTATTTCCATTGCCTTTAGAGTCTATGATTTTATATCGTAGAGAAATGTCAATAGAATGTCGTACCCTAAGTAAAATGAACTGTAGAATGCAATACCGCGACCCTTCCATATGTATCTTGTCGAATCTGGACATATCGCATCAACATTATTCTATGTTTATGATATTTTTAACTTGCGGTACGCAAAAATGTTTTGACTAATTTTTCTTGACCTTCGGTGATTCGATTTAAAAAATTCAAAAATAGCAACAATCGAAAAATGCGATCACTCGAAACGGGTGGAATGCAGAATGTGGCGTTGGGAGCTATTTTTAATATTCACACATTTTCCGGTATAGTTGAGTGTCCTGATACCAAAAATGTCATAAAATAATCCCGCAATCTTATATTAAACGAGTAATTCTAATTTAAAAATCGTTAGTAAGCTTGACAAATCAGCCTTTTCCTTTGAAATTTTACACATATCTATGCAAATCATTGAATAATTGTCTATAGTTCGCGTATCTGACAGCTCCGAACGCCACATTCTGCATTTATCCCCTTGTAACACGCACATTTCTGGTTCACACGGGTAAGGTCCATTATAATTGTAAAAGTGGCCGTTCAATACAAGGAGTCTTCAGATAGCCTAGATACAAGTTTTATGACATTTCAACGATTGTCAGATGTTTTGAAACTAAAATGCCCGAAGAATTGTGTTCGCGAATTCGAAACTTTTCAAAAGATTATCGGAAAAAAAAACATGTTCAAATAATATCGTCATGAAGAGACATATACGAGAAATTCACGGGGATGCCTGATTTTCATCCCGCCCGCACTGTCGCTGGCAGTCAGCATCTGAGTGAAAATGACGGAACGGACTTGAGCAGCGATATTGCATTAAATATTTCCAAAAGGGCGATGCCCGCTGGAAACCATTCTTACGCCAGCAGGCTTTCGGGAACGATGCTATGAGCATATCACTGGTAAGGGATGATGCAACCGAAGATGGCCGCACAGCAGCGAATAGCGAACCGCGCCCCGATAGGCCCTCGATAAGGCAGACTTTTGTCATGGCAGGAGACCCGCCAATAAGGTGGGGGTAAGCATTGGATCGGTACATTTTGTCTAGGGTTTAGGCTTGAAGAGTGTCCTCAAAATCCGTGCCGAAGCAGCCAACGGAGCAGAAGCAACTATGTTTGGAATTCCCATTCTTCGCATTTGATTTAGGTTTTTTTTGGCTAAAGGGTTCGATATTTTTTGAACACACCACGTATAATGACGCGCGAACAATATATTTTGAAACTGCTTCCGGCAGAATTAATTTGAAATTCGAAGAAAAGTGAGTTTCCCAGAGGTAGAAGGTATCAACTGAAAAAGGAAACTTTCAAATTAAAGTGATTTACGTTTAGCTATACTGTATTTGAGAGCGGGGGTATTTTAGGGTAATTTATTCTAGGGCGAGGTAGAATTTTCCACTTTATAAAATAACGGCCCGTACCGGCACTGCCCGGGATTCAAAGAGGGGGTTTGGGGGATGGGGGTTGCCCTAGTTTGCGCAGACCCTAAAGAACACCGATGCATAGTTTAGCCAGGAGGATGATGATTTCGCTGGAGGTTGAGTGACTTTATTTTCCTCAGAGTACCTACTAGAATGCAACTGAGAAAAATTTGTAACGGATGCCAGTACATATAATGCATAATGATATCGGGAAAGAGGGTGGAATGGTCAGGAGGAGTAAGGTAGGGTGCCTATGTTTCGCACAGGGTCCTTAAGAATAAATATGCAAAATTTAGTTTCAATCGAGCAAAGGAGATTGAATTACGTGCAGAACAGAACACGTTTAATTTTTATATACTAAGGCTAAAAAGAATCACGCACTCATGCCAAGTGACAGTTGTTTGAAATGTTCACAATACTACCTAAGATTCCAGAACAGCCTAGCGTAATCTACAGCTTTCGAGAGACGTCCCCAAAGTTCCAGGAACATCTGGATGTTACGAGAATTTGCGAGAAAACACTATAAAAGTCTAGTAAATACTAGAGAATTCGGGTATAAATAAACGGATCCAGGCCGCGGAGGGCCATTGTTATTTTGACGTTTCCAACGACGCGGCTCTAGCGGCGAATCACGAAGCGAAAACAGGGTTACCATCAGGCGCGTGAACTAAGCGACAGATAATTGAGTGAAGTATTTACCCGTGTGCGATATTTGAGCGAATATTCTGGAAAAAGTTCTTACGTAGCGAAATAAACCCGAGCGAATAGTAATACGTGCTGAAATTGGATGGATAGTGAATAAAGTGTTAAAGCGATTATAAAGTGTCTATTCACGAGTGATAAATTTGAGAAACAATTTAATTCAATATTAGCGTACATTTAATAGTGTTAAGAGACTTTGTACGTTTGTTTAATGAATTATTCAGTACTCAATAAATCCTTTATTGCATTTCAGCGTTTTCTTTAATTCCTCCTGTAGCCACGACACGTGACAATACAAAGAATAACGCCCATAAGAAACGGAAAAATTTAACACTATTAAAATAACCAAAATCTGTATGGTGAAGTCTCCGGTATTCTCCATAAAATGAAAACAGGGACATTGAGTAAGAAAATGATGAAATGAAGATGGTTGCACGTTTGTTCACGGCTCGCGAGAAATGCCGAACGTCGCGCGTCGTATCGAAATAGCGGCGTTTATTACGAAAATCACGAAACCATATTTATATATAAAATAAAACCCAGACATATTAAGAAATTCCAGGTAAATAGAACGATCTAACCATTATATTGATTTCCTCTGTGGAAAACAGCCTATAATGACACACAAGTTACCGGTCTTACGTACGAACAAACGAAGGAAATAAACTGAATAAATAATGCGATTGCCATAATATTCCTCGCCATTTCACTTTATTCCCTGCGGTCATCTTCGTTTCGATACCACTTACCGTCCCTGGAAAATGTATACCACCGATGTAAACGTTTTCAACGTAAGTAAAATGGCACCATGTAAAAATACTAACAAACAGCAAAAAAAATCGCTTTACGTGTATCAAACCATCCCTGTGTAAAATATTTTTCTGTTTTCATAAATTCAGATGAGCCCCGTTTAAAAATAAAGATGAATATAAAAAAATATGCTATGAAACTAGTACTTTACAAACGCGTTAATATTGGCTTGTTACAAAATCCAACATTCTAATTCTGAATAATGGGAAATATCTCTTTGAAATAATAGTGAAACTCTATTTCTTCCTGTAAAACAAATTTTCCACATTAAAAAGGAAACACGTTTTCATAACTTATTTTAGATTTATTACAAAACTAGTTTTGTAACCCGTCAAAAATGACGGTACTTTAAAATGTCGGTTCCTAAAGAATAAGTATTTATTTATTTATATAAAAAAAAGGAGAAAAAAGATAAAAGAAAGAAAAAAATAGATTTCTTTTTTAAAATTTAATATAAAGAAGTTACGGACGTTGCACGAAGTTACGACGGACGGACGGACAGACAACGAAATTATTATAACTGGGATGTACAATTTAATATTTTATACATGAAACATATCGGTCAGAAAGAGAGGGCGACCGCGGAAGACGTGGCATGACCAAGATACTGGAAGATGGTCCCGTTAGAAGCCTCAAAAACCGGCGAGCTTGCATGCGAAGATGTATGAATGTAGATGAGGCGAGAGTTGTATGTCAGGACAGAAGAGTGTGGAGCTCTATCCTCTCTGCCTACCCCAAGGGGAAACGGCGTGATGGTAAGTAAGTAGTAACATATCGGCATTGTGCAGGCAGTTCCCGATTTACGAACAACTTACATTCCTTGTTCTTTCCATTCCATGTTTTATTCGTTGTCAAAACACCATGATTTTTTTCGTGAACGATTCAATTGTATTAGGTCATTTTTACATATGAATATCATTGTATTTGACTTCAAGTGTCTCGTTTTATTATAACCATACGCCACGAACGAAAAATAGTTTAAAAATTACTAAAAATACAAGATAATTTATCGTAATAGTTAATTTTAAGTAAAATCGTAAACATAATTAGTATATATTATTTAAGTACCTATATTGCGCATTCAACGTTCAAATTTTTATCAGTGTTTGTTATTTTCATATGCATGTCACTATGCGCACACGAGGTAGATAGTTGACTTTTCGATGAAACAGCTTCAGCTATAGGTCGACCACAATCAAAAGACCATTCCCTAGCTTTGTCCGGTAAGAAAGCGGGGGAAAGTGTCCTGGCAAGCCCGTATTACAAGCCTCTTCCAATTCCTGATATTCCAAATAAATATATATTTTTTAGTTTACAAAAGGTTACTTACTAGAAAAACTTCTTATGTGTTCATTTTTTGCATCGTAACAACACACATATTTTTTACGCACATTCTTTTGAATGCGGTCAAGCTATAGTTTGTCCACTCATTTAAAATACGACTTCATGGAAGACTACAGAGTCAGCTTATTCTTTCGTTCAAAACTTCATTATAACACTCAGTAAATCATAGAAGCTTATTTTCATCATAAAATTGTAATATTCGTTATAGCGAATGTTCGTAAATCGAAAACTGCCTGTATTCTTATACGACGATTTGGTACAGCAGCCAGCTGTGGGAGGCAGCTAAGACGGTAAAAATAACAGAATAAATTATAATAACACAAGAAAGTGAAATTTTCTAATACAGTTTTCGTGATAAAATTTATGGCCTTTGAAAAATCATATTCCATATTAAAAATAATAAAAATCACTTGCTGCGGTGTGGACTCTATTTACACACCACGCTCGTGTACTTCTCGCAAGTCGGGCATCTTGGGTGGACATTTTTCATTTTCGCCGAGTAATGAAAACACGAGAAAATGTCCGCCGAAATGCCGAGCGCTTAATGAAATTTTCCACCAACGCCGTCGCTTCAAAGCGTCTGGGAACGCAGCCATTTTCACAACATCATTTCTAATAATTTAATTATTAAGATGTGACGCAATATTACTTTGCCCGAGCTTTTTGGGTGAACGCGCGAAGGCGGCTAAAATATATAGGATTTTTTTAAATGGTGTTCTCAAAATGAGAGGCGTTCTTGGGCAGAGGAAATTGGATTTAAATTGTGCCCAATTAGGTACAAAATCATTATATGAAATAATAAAATTATGGAAGAGGAAAGAGAGATGGTCCATGTATGTATGTTATATCCGAGTCTCTTTGATTTTTGCAATTTAAAGAGAAAATAAAAGACAATACCGTTATAAAATAAAATGCGCAAACTATTAATCATGGACAAATGGAAGGTATAGATCTTTTCATATAAGCTTACAATTGAGTTAGTGTGGGTACAGTGCGTAATACGCGCATTGTTTCGTTGTGTTCAGTTTACGGATACGAGAGGGGAGTATCCGTAAACTTAACACAACGAAACAATGTGCCTATTACGCACTGTACCCACACTAACTCAATTGCAAGCTCATATGGAAAGACCTATACTTACTTACCGAAGACTTTTCAAAATCCAATTTGAAAATTCCTTATATTTTATTTTATTACATTTTCATTTTCTATTTTTTGCACTCATTGAGTATTATATAAAGATTATAATAAACTCAACAACCAACTAAACATTATGCAGTTACTCCGCAGGGGTAGGCAGACAGAATGGAGCGCTGCACTCCTCTGTCCTCACAACTCTCGCCTCACCCAAATTGTACATCTTCGCACGCAAACTCGTCAATTGTCGAGGCTCCCAACGGGGCCATCTACCGGTATCTGGTTTACCTGGTAGTGCCAAGGCTTCCGCGGCCGTGCGCTATTTCTGACACTACGACACTTTATATACTATTTATTTTGAATTTCTAAAATTCTAATGCATCAAGGATATTTAAAAAATAATATATCAATAATGAACGAGCACATAATCTATTTCATCACTGAAGTATCGACATTCGAGGAGTGAGAATGGCAACTAATAAATGGCCGACAGGTTTACAGAATACTTGCCCCCATTTAAATTTGTCTACTATACCGAACTTTACGGATATTTTTAAATATTACAGATTTTTATAAAAAAAAAATAACTATGTAAATAAACCGACAAATGAGTAGTTGAGTATTAAAACGTACCTAAAGCCATAAACTTTTTTTTGGTAAATCGAAGAAAACAATTAAAATTTTTTACATAAGATGAAATAAAAAATAATGGAATAAGGAATTAAAAATAAAACATTCAAATAACATAACGTAAATGAAATTTGTATTTTTCGTGAGTTATTTCAACATATAAAATGCACTTAAGTACATTTTGGAACCAGACGATGGATTTAAGTTGCTTTTGAAATTTAAGCATTAGGATTTAGGTTGATTTTGGAGTTCGAGGAAATAAATACATATATTCATTGCATTATCTGGGGTGTAGTGAAATAAAGCTCTCAGTAATTTTAATTTAATTTGGCGAGTTGAAAGGTCATAGTAAAGGGCTTACTTCAGGGCGGATAACAACTGACCTGTCAGGGAGTAAGGGTGGAAAGAGGATTGGGGGTTCCTACCCTACCCTACCCGTTCTACGCTGGGTGTACCAGCTAGTCTGGTACCTAATAACATTTTATACATAATACAATTTATTATACCAGACCATTCATAATAATCTACCTTGATATTTCGAAATGAACATTTGCCAATCGAAATATCCAAAGAACAGTTGAATGTGTCTATTGCATTTTCACACACAGACAAAGATGTGTCGTGTGTTTACGTAAGCTTCGGCTTGTTTCATTAGAAACACATGGTGCAAAGATTATTAAATAAAAAAACAATGATCAAGAAAAAATACGAAACATTCTAAAATGTAGCCGATTCTAAATTTACAAACGATCTTCATTTTTCATTTTCGATGCCTTTTATATTTTACTAGCTGTGCCCGCACGGCTTCGCACGCGTAGATTTTTAGAACACTGTTTGGATCGTCATACAACTTTCGCAAACCTTCTAGAACATTCTCCTTCCAGAACTTTCAAGAAATTCGAATGTACAGGAACCTTCTAGACACGCCGACACATTCCGCCACTCAGTTTAGAACCTTATAGAACTTTCGGGAATTTTCTAGAACCTTCTCCTTCCAGAACCTTCTAGAGCAGGTTTTTCCGGAACCTTCTAGACTCACCGAAACAGTCAGCGCGCCTATTTTGAAACAATCTGAAGCATTTGCGGTGTTCCCATAACAAAACAATGTGCTAGAAAGCGCATTTTCGTCACCCACTCCCACCCACGCATAGCCACCCCCACCAAACTCGCATATTTTCGATGTGACACACCAAGGGCTATCCACCACCATAAATAACCACCGGTGGGTGGTTGTGGAGAAAACTTGGCGGGTAGGGAAACATGTTTTTTTTATATATATTGATTTGGTTTATAGATAAAATAAAAACAGAATAAACTGTTTTACTTTTGTAGACAAATAAAAAAAAATACACATATAATTATACAAAACTTTGAGTCTACACAAAAAATACGATAGGTATCATTATTCAGCATAAATGTTTGTACACGAAACGAACTGAATTAAAAAACTAGTAATATCTCTCCACCCTTGTACACGATATAAATAGTTGAACGCTACTACAAATTTTCTGTCATACAATCTAGACTTAATCTATTATAAATTAATCCCAGTAATTAATCATTTCTAATTTTGAAACTGTTAATTCGTGGTGGAATTTCATGCTAATGATTAAATTACAATTTTTTTATATTTATTGTTTTTTTGACTGCACCGGTTTCAGCCCATCACATCGTGGCCCCGCTGCCAAAGACAGGTAAATTATTCTCTTAAGCTAGGGCATTTATAGCATTTTAGCACGACGATTTTTAACAGTGAGTCTATTATGTAACAGTGAATGTTTGATGATTCTATTTCATTTTAAAATGTAGCATTTTACGTGGAGATCACTTGGATCTGTTGATGACTCTCATGAGTAAATAAATTAATACAAAACAGTCGCTGATATCAATGGTTATGTTACACAATAAAGATTTTACAAAAACGAAGTATACATTTTCTCAAAATATTTATGTCAATTTATTTTTCATTTAGTCCATGTAAACTTAAACAGAACGTGCAAATTGATTATTCGTATCTGAAAGAATATAAAAACTAAAAAAAAGGTTCTTTAACATAATCCATTATTGATATAAATGACATTACGTAAAAAAGAAAATAATATGATGAGATCTGAAAAAAATAATAGATTTTATTAAAAAATTGATCTTACCATGAAGACAAATATTATTGTTTCGGCTTACGACCTACGCGTTTCTGAGCTATGACGTTACCGATATATTTTTAACGCTAACGAAAGTCATCTGATACGGGGTTAGTAAGTTAATACGACGTAAAGAGGGTTAATAATACTTCACTAGTGCCAGAGAGGGTGAAAAATAACGTAACCGTTAAGGTATTCATTTTTGTAAAGCCGTTATCGTTATTTAAGTTTATCACTGGATCGCATGTCGGTGCCCGTATCTACATTGCTTCCCCCCGAGTGATAACAGATGATGATAGGTGCGCCCTAGCTTGGAACTATTTGGATAATTTATGTAATAGAGTATGCTACTTGTTAAAAATTACATAATTAGTGTAGGTGTTTAAACTAACAATTTATAACTTAATTTTATGTCAAAATTCACGGCCGTTTAGAGTCTTCTCATTTGAGTTTTCTGGCGCATTTTACAAACTCTGTAAAATGTCCCAGAAAACCACAATAATTTTATGTTAGTTTGATTATTAAAATCTTTTAAAATAAATCATGTAGGTAGCTAGTATTGCGGGTGTAACCAATTAGTTCACAATATTTTGGGGGTGAATTACCTCTTCGAAATTTCGATATTCAAGCTGAACGCGCAAAATTTAAATCATTTCATAAATAATATTAAGAATTTTATATTATTTTAAGTCTAGACATTTTAGTTTTTTTTTTGGGTGGAAAGATTTTACCCATTATATGAGGATTATTACTGAATTGAAAAGTTTTCCAGCAACTTTCTACTTGTCAGACAATTTAATTAACACAATTTAGTTAATGATATTATTAATATTCCTAGAATATTTCGTTAACGGTAGGTATATTTTTTTATAATACATATAATAGCAACTTGTTGAACTTACATGAAACATTGTAGTCTGTTACACGTTTATATTTGAAATATTAATAACAAAAAATAAAATAAAATTTCCACTTCTTTAAAAAGATGTCACACGCATAATGTATATTTATACACGTACATATTATGTACATAAATTATTATACTATTCAATTTAAAAATTTGATTCAATAACTAAATTCAAATTCTAAATTCGAGTGGTCGTTGGTTCGAGCCCCATTCCAGGACACCAGCAAGTACCTAAGTCCTATTATCATAGCACAAGCGTTTGGCATGGTTTTAAAATTGTAAAAATATTGATTGAACGCGTATTCTCTATTTTTTTTTAATTAAAAAAAATAAGAAAACACCTTTACCATAAATTAGTTAGTACCTGTTTTGAAAAACTAATGTAGTATCTGGATATAACACCAATACACCGAACAACAAAATGTTAAGCGTTATTGTTTATGTTACCTTCGATATCGTAAATAGAAACGTTGATTGATTATTAGATGTATCTAATACACCTCAATAGATCGATACACGCGGCGCAGACACTCTTACGCTAGATGAAACATGAGAATGATACGCATCGTCGTTCACGATGCACAGATACATATGCAAATGAATGTAATGCCGGCCTTACACGGATCATTATAAGATGGAATTCAGATCTCTCTTTTATGGTTACTGATCTTTCTCCGATGCCGAATATTCCCCGCAAGGAGGTCAATAGGACAGATATTTTTAAAGATACATAAACCCGCGTTTAAACATGTGTACAATTGGAAACGAAATCATTAGCCGAAGTAATCGACCATCCGACACGGCAGTTTATTTATTTCTTACCGGGCGAAATAAAAATGCTCACCATTGATCGCGCGGTTACAGTAATGTCGATTGTCGTATTAGCTATTAATAAGTAAGAAAAAAAATCAAGACGGAATAGATAATGCGTTTACTAGTGTTGCGCAGTAAAATATGTGCTGAAAAATCAATAACGCCAATTACGAATGTGGAAAATAAATAAGATAAGATAGGAATAGATAAACAGAACTGGAATCACAAAGATCAGATAATAACAGATGATTCTAAACCTATAAACATATTTCACAACATAATTTAAGAAGGATCCGGCCTAGATAAAAAATGGCTTATTCCCATGTATACCACAAATCGAATTGATATATCAAATGTACTCTCGATATATCAAATCGACGTAAACACAGACATCTACAAAAATACATTTTTTACTTTTTTGTACCAATATCTATACTTTGTAAAATATTATTTTACGCAATACAAAATTAAAAAAACTAACCCATAAAAACCAAAAAAGTTTTTACAATACTCCCTTTCGCTTTGAATCAGGTTTCGTGCCTATACACGCGTCGGGCTAATTATCCATATAGAATGATTCCAATTTGAAAAAACCATTAAAATTTCTAAAAATCCAAAATTATACTATAATTATTAATTTTTTTTAAACGAAAATTTGTTAGATCATTTTTATAGTCGCCACGAGTCTGTCTGCAAAGTTTCAGCTCGATTTGATTACGGGAAAAGGATTAAAAATCAATTCAAAGATTTTTCGTCAGACAAGCAAGCAGACGGTACGAGTTAAAAGAAAGGGAATAAAAAGCTACTTTTTTCAAAGAAAAAACCGAATACACTCATTCTATGTGTAAATATTTCCGCTTAAATTCACACATTTGCAAAATAAAAGTTAAAAATAACGATTAAAATATTATTACATACAGACCATTTATTTTACAAAATACTGACCAGAAGAAAAAGTGTAAAAAAGAAGCCACCACTTAGCAAACCATTCATTTACGGACGTTTTTTTAATTATAAATGTGAAAAAAAAAATAAAACACTATATTATATCAGACAGAATTTTTTGTTTCACAAACAAAACAAATGATTGTTTGTTTTCGTCAAATCATTTCACTTCTACATTCATATAAAAAATGACCATAAATGTTTGGAAATACATATATCCGTAAAATTAATACGATACCCACTTTGACGCAAACTTTATCTTGTGAAGGAGCTAACGATAAAAAAAATAAAGTGTACCTGTGATCATGTAGCACATTGGCACTGATATTCGTCTGTCGGCATTCAACGTCGATTGATTGTTCAGGCGCCAACGTGTATCAACCAATGTGTCTTCTATTTTTACATTTATTGCATTCCTGTCTTTTACTGTGATCATTTTATTCTGTTTTATTACACACGGACATGTTCCTTATACGCGCATCTTCTATACTCCAACATTTTTATTTATTTGATAAAACGATTGATCTATGTCCAAACGTGACAAGAAATTGAAAGATAGCGGTGTATCTAAAAAAATAAGGCCAGACTTGTGCAATCTCTGGTATACTCAACATTTCGATGATGTGGAACTCCTGATACGAGGGAAAAAATGATCGAATTGGTGGAAACCGTGGCCAGCGATACATTAACATCTCAATGCTGCAGGAACTGCACATCAATGGCGGACGCACAATAAACATTTGCTAATGCGAATATATTCCATTTTTTTAAATCTTGTGAGGAGAAAATATAGACATGTAAAGGACGGGGAGAATGAGGAAAATTGATACGTAGGAAAGTGGAAAAGTATATTCAAGAGGGAGGGAATTCATTTCCTCGTTCTGACCGATGTGGAAGAAGATAAATGATTAACTGAAAGAAATTTTAGCAAGTAATATACACGTTAAATGTACGCATTTTAATAAAAATATATAATATTCTCAGCTAGTTCGACAAAAAAATCTCCTAGTAATTGTTTTATCTGTTAAATTTATATTAAATAAACATATCATCAAAATTCTTAGTATTGTCAAACCAAACTAAACACATGTGCTAAAAGACTAACAGGTGAAAGAACTCCCAACCAATTCATTGAGTAGTAGACTGTTGTCACTAGACTAATTTGTCAGAGCATTGTCATTGTGTATTGATGAGATTGTGATATTCTTACCTCGCACATTTGCAACTGAAACAGCCGCCTCTCTTTCTCCATCTCATCGGCAATCTCCGCGGAGGTGACTTCGGTCCTGATCAGGCCGGCGTCCCTCGCCTGAGACTTCTTCTCCTTCTCTATCTTCACGTACTTGGAGTCGTAGTCCTTGGACGCCTTGTCGAAGGGCCTCTTCAAGTCGCCCTTGACCCCCCTCAGCTCGCCCTTCAGCAAACTGTCCACGGGAAACATCACGATGTTGTTTATGTTCTGCATCTGTTGGGAAAAAATATCGATTTAGCAGTGTGGGAGTTCACATGATGAGAATTAAAGCGTCAAAGCGAAGATTTATTAGACTATTAGAAGGTATGAAAATTGCTTGTATCCTGAGTTCAGTAAGTAAACTTCTGCAAGTGCCTCAAATGTCCATGTTTGAGAAATACTGGACTAACAAGAATTTTGGAGACAAATTATTAATATATTTACTAAACGAAACCAAGATAAATAAATGTAAACACGCGATTTTTAATCTCACACTTGAACACACGTAATCCACCAAATTCAGCGGGCTAAGTGGTTGATTTTTTTTGTGGCTGAGAGAAAAATTATCTTATAAACTGCAGCTCTTAAAACATTTTTATCAGCATTGTTGGAAACTTCATGAAATTATTTCTGAATGAAAATTCAATCATTATAAATGTACTCTGAAGATTTTATTAATTTCTAGTTGTTATCTAGAAGAGAAAATCCCTTTTTATTATTGGCCCGATAAGATAAAGATACGCTAAGATAAGATGTGATGAAACTGCGAAGACTCGAGAATTTCGGAAGAAAAGAAATGTTAACATCGGCATCGGTACGAAAGAAACAATATGGGGAGTGATAAAAGCGTGATTTCACAGCATGTTTTTGATACAAAAACATTTCTTGGATAATTGCATTACCTCTGGTTGACCGCGGTATTGCGACATCTGAAACTTTATCGAACGCCGTGAATAATGCAGTATGCGACGGTCTCTTTGAGACACCATACCCAGCCGTGGTGGCCCGGTATGTCCATGTTGGTGCAGAATGCGAACACGCGATGCTCGTGTAATGTCATAAGGCCAATGCAGTCGCAGGCCTGACCGCAAATTGCATCTGCAATATCACTACGAACGTTCTTCATTAAGTTGAGCAAATATCGATAAAAACAAAAAAATTCAAGATATCCCATCGAAAAGCGCATTTTCAAATATAATATTTTCTTCATTTTTAATCCTTTCACATTTCCTACTTTCGCTTTTCAGCATATTATTTCTCGTTTTTTTTTTTTTTTTTTTTTCTTTTTTCTTTTTCGTTTACTCTATCTCCCTCATTCTTTTTTGCTCTTCTACCCTTTATTAGTCGTATTTCCATTCAACATTTTGTTATTCCCATTCCGACCTATTTTTGATACTAGTATTTACAAGGTAGCTTTATTTCGATTATTTGAAGAAGTTCAAAAATACTAATTTAGTAAAAAAATACGATTATAAAAATACGCTCTCTTTGATTAAATGTTTTCGGCACACTTCCCTTGGTTTTCGATTTATTGAAGACATAAACGGATAAAAAAAAATTGCCATTGTAGCGGGATGCTTGAAAACTATGAAGAAACAAACACATGTTGATCGAGAGTTAAATAAAAATATGTAAAACCTGTGTAAGACTGATAATAACATATGGTAACACAAGAGATGAAACCACGAGAACGAAGAACCTCTTAAGAACCTCCAAAACCACAACGAATGAAAACACTTCGACTTATCGCGGGAGTAATCATCAGGGACAGAGTACGAAACTCCGAAATTCGTAAGATCTACGATGTCGAAGATGTCGTGCGACGGCGAAGAAATAGAATGAGATGCTGGAGAGACCACGTGGACAGAGTGGATTCGACAAGAGCGGTGAGATAGCGAGGATCGAGATACCTTCAGACGTAGACCTCCAGGAAGACCACAAAAACGACGGAAGGATAGCTGGTCATCCATATCCCAGGAGCAGAAGCCGAGAAACAACAGAACGTAGTCCTAACAGAAGCAGAAGAAGAAGATAAAACAGATATTTTCTATAATTATTTCTTACGTACCTATAGAAACATCAACCGTTCTATAGTTATTCTATGTTAAGAGTCGAGGCTCCATCTTGAAAGCCGCCAGTCGCCATTAGAATAACAAGAAGAAAAAGAAGAAGACTTTATGTGGATGAATGGAAATCATAAAAAACTTATTTGCGTACAAATAAAACGTATTTATCTTATTCTTGAATACGGACATAGACACTAGTAATTAATACAAGAAGAAACAAAGCGCCCACTGTACACAAGTTAGTAATAATCGCATTGAAATCCATTAAAAAAATACTCTCTTTTTTAAAAAAAAGTCACGGTCATTTAAAGGCATTTTGTAGGCATTGAACGTAACAGGGTACGTTTAAAAGACCTTTAAAATGCTCTTTGAAACTGTTTTTCTATTCAGCATCATGGTTACTTAATGCGCAGCGCCGTAATGGGGCGCGGTAAGGGCGGGAAATTTTCCACTGAGCTTTCCGGCGGTGGTAGCATCATCCGGCCAACAGGAAGCTCTTCCGCAACGAAGAACGGTTGTACAATCGGCAGAACAAAATGAATAATGAAAAGGTGTTTTTTCAAAGGAATTCTATGTTTATATGCAGATATTTTGAGATCGTAATAATGTATTCAACAATTTTTATAAAAAATGATTAATAATTTGCTTCACATTAATATAGCATATGAAAACTCATCTATAATGACAAGAAAAAAAAAAACATTTTCAAATGTACACAAATAGTTTGTGGGATAAACAAATTTAAAAAACTACCTATGTTGGATAAACAAGCTCATTTAAGTATTTAAAAAACTGGAACGTTCAGAAGGCAACACTTTATAATATCTAGTAAAATGACAAAGTCCAATATATTATTAATTTATTTTTATTTAAATATACGATATAATAAGTATATTTATTAACTTAATTCATCTCGTCAAGTGCGTCCTACATGTTTCGGAAAAACCTTTCTACCGTCATTTTGTAAAACACCCTGATTAATTAAATATAAAAATAACAAAATTAAAAAATATATAAGTAGATACATACAAATAATACAGTCAATATTTATAACTATATTATATACGATTGTAATAAAAATAATTTTTTTTAAATAGAGATGCGAACACAGAAAGAACGAATTTTCACATCAATATTCTTACTGTTTTTAAATTAACCTAAACGTTTTTGCTATGAAATTAGGACTAACTTGCTGGTCTGGAGTGAGATATATAGTGAGTTCGAACCCGCGACCTTTGGATCACGAGGCGAGAGTCCTAACCACAAGACCAAAAAGCTACTCATTTTTATGTTTATTATATGTTTATTTTATTTTGAAAAAATAATTAAAAGCATTAGAACTGGATGGTCTCGTAAATTTTCGGACTATGTACATATTTATATGCACAATATTTAATAATATTGAGCAAGCACATAATATATACAAGTGAATTCATGTTATTCACGGAAGGAGATATTCACGTAAGAACGATCATCATTCGTTAGTACCTTTCTTTCAGTAGTCATTGCAGAATAGAGTTTCAGGCTAGAAACCTCGAGACTAAAAAGGCATTATATCGTTAGCCAAAGGCGGACCAGTCGCGCTGACAGGTTTCCGCGACCTCATGGATCGATCAAGCGTCCGCTGAGATCTCCGCGTGTTTTAACATTTATGTATTTGTATTATTTTAAGTTAAATGTACTGTGTAGGAGGGAGATGTGCTGGCTGAGATGATCAAGGAATGGATCGGAATACATAGAGTGGAGGAACTATTCCGACTAGCACAAGACATAGAAGCCTATGCTAGAGTAACAGCCGACATGAGAAGTACTGTTTTGTTTTTCTTGCACACATATTTGACACATTTTTTTAACAGTTCCAAAATAACTAACTATAGAGTGATTAAAATAATTGATGCCTCAAAAAAAACATGTTTGCGATACAGTTTCGCTTGTCGATGTATACAGTATACAGGGTTATTTGGAAAACATTAATAATCTCGCAGGACTATACTATTCCTGCCATGATTACGAGTCGAAAATGTTCAAGCATGACTATAATATCAATAGTTATGGAGATATGCGACATCAAAGATTGCATTTTTTTTCAATATTTCTGGCTTACTTTTTGTAAAACGTTGGACTTATCATTACAGTAACTTATATCGAATATGAAAAATTCATTCCCTTTAATACAAGTCAAACAAAATAATAAAAACCTTCGAATTCCATTTGGAAAACGTTCCAAATGGGATTTCTGCAGGCTTTTAATCTTTATTTTATTATTTTTATATATTATAGAAGTTAAATATGATATTATTTTATTTTATTTAACTTCTACGGAAACGAATGAATTTTTCGTTATCGATGTAAGTTACTGTAATAATAGTTCAATGTTTTCAAAAATGCAAACTTTGATATTGCATAACTCCATAAATATTGATATTAGGTCATGGCTCCTTAAACATTTTCGACTAATAAGCAAGGCAGAAATATAGTCCTGCGAGGATATTAATATTTTCCAAATAACCCTGTATACTAAACGCGAATTTAAGATGGTCGTTTTTCACTATTCTCTTTGAAGCTCTTTCCGAGGCGAATTGAGACAGTTAGGGTTAAGAATAAATCTCTATCATGTAATGTCAAGACCATATTAAACTAATGCATTTTGGTAGGTAGTAGATCCAAAAAAATCTGAATTTTTTCATGAGTATGCGACATCAGATAGTTAATAACCAGATTGACTAAACCGTTTTATTGCACTACGTGTTGTATTCTCGAGAGATTCTAAAGAAATTAAGCCATTTATTAGGTTACTCTACAATTTTTATGGATTAAGTCAAAATAATGCAAAATATTACGTCAATCGGTGTATCTACAAAATAAGTACAAATATAGATATTTTTGAAGACCCTTCTAAGGGCCGGTTGTTTCAAGTTGGATGAAAGTAAGCGTTCTTTTAAAGCATAGATTTTTACGTTCTCCACCAATCCGACGATCCGTTTTCGTAAAAATCTATGCTTTGATCGACCGCTTACTTTGATCAAACTTAAAACAACCGGGCCTAAAAGACCCCTTTAAAAGTTTAGCTTAATGTTGGAAATTCGCAATGACCAATTAAATAGTATAAACCAATTAAAAGTTGGTCAAAGAGCAATTGAAAGGGCTATATTTAGAAAACCTCCGGGATTGAGTATCTATACGAATCAAGATGACATGTTATGTTGTTCCGAAAATCTGCAGGGGCCAGTGGCAATGGGCTGGTAGACGTGTTGGTCATCCCCAGGATCGACATTATAAAAGTAGCGGACGAATGAGAAGGGCTGTAGGACGATGAAGAGAGTTGACGATCACCAGGGAAGGCCTATATCCTGAAGTGGAGAGACACGGGCTATCAGCATATGATTCCTATGGCATTTTAACCGAATCACAACGTCAACTAAACGATTCTGTAAAATTCTTTCACTAATACATCACCCCTCCGGAATCGGGGAAACAGACATTAATCACGCTGAAGTACGGGAACGTGGAAACACTGTGCGGCCGGATATCACCGCGGGCCGGTGACGGCCGCGCACAATGCGCGGGGGTCATAATTTACCCGAGATGGATGGACCCACCTGCTGGGAAAGATCTTTACCCCAAATCCAGACAAAACCAAAATTCCGATTCACCTCGACAAAACGTTACGCTCCCACACTGGCGCTCTGAAAAACGCAGAATTAATGGACGTCCACTTTTTACGTGGTCAGCAGACATAGATGCCTTTGAACTAATGGTGCGAGCGAAGCTGGCGGTGGTGGTAGCGGGCCTCAATCTTTCAGAATTCAAAATAAAAGGCGTAATAAACAAAGAGAGAAAAAATCAGATGTCAATCTACAAAAGGGGTAATTAGAATGTACCAATTTTCTGGTATTTAGCTTCGAACGGAGGTTATCTCCGTCGTGATCCGACAGTCAAAAATTAAAGCGAGATAAATTGACCCTACTATGAATATGATAAACGTATTTTTTTTATCATTTCAAAAGTGAATTATATGCTTAAATACAATATAATTGTTGGATAAAAAAAATATGCCTTACTATTATACAATTATGCTATTAAAAATAAATCGTCACATCGCTCTCGTCGTGGTCAATGTGGTCATGGCAAAAATAATGTAGTAACATAAGTAAATTGGCATCCTTAATAAATAATTAATTCTTAATTTCCCTCTTTTGTAGGTAGGTACTAATATAAAATCCTAAGAATAATTCATAATTGGAATGCTGTGATATTAATGAAACAATATTACCTATTAAGGTCGCGATCAAGCTGTGATCAAGTGTGTGTATTATAAATAGTCCCCAATAATATAATAATTCATTAATAATTTCGAATGTCCGTCCGTCACTTCCATTCCAAGTGCTGATCTCATTCCTTTTTCAAAATTAGTATGAATTCAAATTGTTATTAAATAAAATGAAAATATTTGAGAAGCTTGTTGGTGCAATGGCCATGACGCTCGCCTAGTGATCTGGTGGTCGGTGGTCCGAGCCCCATTCCGGGGCACCAGCAAGTTAGTCCTATTTTCATGGCGCATGCGCTTAGCTTAGTTTGAAAATAGTAAGAATATTGATGCGACACATATTCCGTGTTCGCATCTCTATTTAAAAAAATTGAATTTATGTTCTTTTAATAAAATACTCTAAATTAGATTTAGGATAAGTGGATTTATACTATATTGCATATATCATTGGTGTATTAATCGCCAATTAAAATACAAAATTCTCTATGTAACAATGTCCCTCACCAAAGCTTCCAGATGGAACAAATAATGGTAAGATATATAAAATGAGGTACAAATAAAGTATAATTCTCTACGTAACAATGTCCGTCACTAACGCCACCAGATGCCTCAAATAATAATGAGATATAAGATGCAAAAAAAGCATAATTCTCTATTTAACGATGTCCATCACTAACGTTATAGATAGTGCTGTTCTCACAGCCCCAACTGGCGACCGAAATAGATGTAATAAAAGTACGTCATTTTTATAGATTATAGCTAGTAATTATTATACTGAAACGAACGTACTTTACAGATACATACTGCGGTGTATTATTTTTTCACGATAAGTTGCAGTCAACAGGTGCAGTCCCTCGCATCGACAATATGTATTAATTAATGGCGTAAATAGCGATAAAATACAGTAAAGTAGCGACCTATTCGGGCAGAAGGATGGGGCGTGAACAAAGAGAGGGTTACGGTAGTTACTTGGAATATTAAAAGTGGAAGCGAAATAATACGGATATTGTAAAAAAATTTTTTTTTCCTTTTTTTTGGAATTTACAATTATTTCTGTATACAGCATGTTGTGGAAAACTTTGAGCTTGTGGCTATGTAATTAGTGATTAATTATTAGTCATATGATTTGAAAATTCCGAGAAGTTGTTATTCTCAAGACAGTCGCGTCTTTTTATTAAAGCTTCGAAAAGGGTCTTCCATTATCTGGTTTATACTGCTGCGGTTGTTTACGGTGCTAGGTCCATCGCCTTCTTTTCCTATTAACTCCAACCCTCGCACCATATATTTTCTTTACCATCGTCTCACCTCGCGTATGTACGTTCCACATTCATTAACCACTCTACCCTTTCTAAATCCTGATAGATTTACATTCGTTCTTTACTCTGTTGAATATAGAACGAACCTGGTTTCTGAACAGCAGAAACAGTAAACAATGGATATAAAACGAGTATTTCGTACCCAGACATTATGCATCCGTACGAAACGTCACTATCATTAATCTTCTTCTTTAGCTTAAAGTTTTATCTTGCAGGACAAGTCATTGACAATTTGAAATACAATTTACACTTACACAAACACTAGTGGCCCATGCGCACCATTTTTTGTATGTACATTCATATTTTCATATATGCAGTTCTTTCAATTAATACAGCGACTGTCCCTACTTTCCGGCATGGAAATAATCTATTTGGTACTGGAAAAATGGTTTCATCGCCATCTACAATAAATAATCAAATATAATAAAAGGGACCCTACTTTACTTTCTACATTACTGAACGGCAGGAAAGTGAACATATGTGTATATAAATATATTTTAACACTGTTCGGTATTTGTATTTTTAGGCGTTTGACCACGAATTTGGGATCTCTGGCATTCACGTCACGACTGAACGAAGAAATTCGTCGGCATATAACAATTGTGTATTTTGAGTACTCAAATTGGAAGAAAAGCGTTGTCACCATCGAATTTTTCGACCATCGGAGTCGCCTCGGATCTGGAGGAAAGAAATCTCATTTTGTTCCCTTCCATCCCTTAATGTTACTGTCCACAATCATTCTACTAATAAATCTACTTATGTATATATACCACCAAAGTAGATCACAATAAAAAAAAACACAAGGTATTAAGGTCACGGTTTAGGATTATGCTTAGATAAATAAAATAAAATAATCTTTTGAAAATGATCTACGGGTAAGCTTCCAGACGATATTGTTAAATATAGAAAATATTACCCCAGGAGTACATAGTATGGAGCAGGCTCTATAGGAGACAATACAGCATATTGTATCCGTTGTGTCAGGCACAATTTGTATTCCAGACAATGAAGTAGTCGCGCGGCCTACGGGACAAAGGAAATGGATCCGCCGCCCCAGAGGGCTGTCAAATTGTCAGTGTAATCAAATAAAGTTTTTCATTAAAGTGATTTAATTATACCTCTCTACCAATTAGGCATGTAGACGTAATTACGTAAAAAACAATATGAGTAAATTTAGTATATTGAATAAGTCGGTATTAAATATTCAATTGAATTATTTTAAAATAAATGTAATGAATGTTTTAAAAAAAGGAGCATAATAAATATACAATATTTTCAAAGCCAGTATTCATTCAGTATTTTTCGAAATTAAATCATTACCGAATTTTACATTTTAAATAAAGCAAAGCGTTCGCAATGTAACCTTTACAAAGTGATGTTATTTTAAAATTTGATTTGCACTGTTCACAAATCCTGAATATTTGGAATTTATGATTGTTTTTAAAATAGAGATTGGTACAAAGAATATACGTCACTTTAATAGTCTAACTTAATAAGTTGACCGTGGCTTGATCGCACGAACACCAGGTCCCTGCGCAATAGTCCTACCTCTAAACTAAGCAATCAAATAAATTATTTGAATTCATATACACTTAAAATACAGCAGACTCGCAAATATCCGGAATCGGATTAACCGGGACGAATTTTAAAAGTCACGGAAAAAATAGTTTTTAAACGAAAATGTTTCAGTTTCATAACGATAAAACGTGTTTAGAGTCGAAAAAGTGATCTCTGAAAACATTTATATTTTTATTATTTAGTTTTGTTGAAGTGTTCTATGAGGGTTATCTCTCATTGTCATCTTGTCTCATTGTCTCTTCTTTCAACCCTGCAACATACCGACGACATTTTTGTTGTACGTAAACTTATATGTACCCGTGATACCTTTATCTTTAGTACCTTTCATTGCTAAAGGTAAAGATATCACGGGCGTGTTTTTTTTTTCTGTATCGTTAGACTTTTTTTCAATGATTTTGGATTATTCCGGAATTCGATAATCTGGGATTTTTTTCTCCATCCATCCCGGATAATCGAGAGTCAACTGCATATTTATCTACATCATTACTAAATCGGCAGTAATACTTAAACGCTACGTCACTTAACACGCTGAATATGGATATGTTTGTTTAAGACACGTTCATAGAGGTACAATAATGTTAACTTAAAAAATATGTTACATAATACTACTTTGTGGCAACCCTAACTCAGAATAAGTAGCACAAACATTTTGTCCTTTTTCTCTGTAATAACGCGAGCAGCCACACGAACCACACACCTGGGTAAGAAAACCGCAGGATTAGTAGCAATTTACGAGAGATTTGGAAAAACGTACGTACAATAAACTAAGCAGCATAAATATTTTCATAAATTGTTAAGGATTTGTCCGTAATCCTGTATGGCAGCTTTATTGATATTATAGTCTGGTAGAAAAGCCCAGCATCTCCCTAGAGTAACTGCACACACAGCATGAAAATAATGAAGAATGTTTGGTCTATGCGCAAGGTATGCGTGTTGCGTACACCTCAAAATGCGAGACTCGATATTTTTCATTGAAGAAAAGTATGCAGAAATGCCGATTAGAAAATACTCGCATATTTTTTATGGCTAACGAGAAGAGGGGCCTGGAGAAACCAGCAGTAATTAATGGGAGGCTGGTAGGGCGAGGAGCGAGAGATAGATCAGTAACGAGATGGACCGACAAAGATCGATAGGTGACCTCAGGCTCGCCATATGCCGCACTGAACCAGATCCAGGATTGAAGGCAAAGGAAACTACACAGGTGAATAAATACTTCATCATATAATAAATAGGCCATCAGTAGTGGCAGAAAAAATTATCATTTTAAATTTACGTAGAATAGTTGGTAGGTTCATTACCCATCTTCTAGTATCGAATTAAATTATTACTGAAGACGTTGTAAACTGATACCTAGATAGATTGGATATGTAAAAGGGAGATAATTCATTAGAAAAATAACACCCAAAGAACAATATTTTCACATCGAGACAATTGACAATGTGCCAGGTGATATTATTATAATTATTTTATACGAAATATGCCTGCATATATTAGCGTATAATACCAAAAAGAATTATTAATAAACTTAGCTGACAGTCACTTGAGCGGGTAATACAAGTTTACCAAAAACAAAATTCTCGATATTCAGTCGCACCGAGGACCGCTATTGTCGTGTGATACACGGTTTTCACCCTGAACCCGCGCACTCCATACTTGCGCGATGATATTGTGTCTCGTATAACACGAGATAACACATTTTCAAATGTATTAATGCCGCTCTTAATTTTGTTCTGAATATTGTTTATATCTTTATCATAAAAAGTGTATTGTGTAATTATGGTATCTCCATAATGTTCATAAAATGTTTTTACTTTGTGCTCTAATGTAATGAGAAGACTCAATTCTCTACTGTCATTAGGGTGAACAATGACCTGTGGACGGTCTATTTATTAAAAAATAAAAACCCAACTTACGTAACTACAAGTGTGACCGGCATTCAAATGACGTGAATTATTTTAATGGACTTTGTTGCCACAATACTGTCTAATCAATTGTCTCTCATTGTCTAATGGTGCGTATACACAAATGAGACATCGATCTCTCATCTGAGAGATTTTCGGATAAGTATCTGTATTAATCAGATAGATTTGTCAATCTGTTCTGCGTACAAAATATAACAGAGAGCGTCATAACTTGCTCAGCGCTCAACTCTCCGCTGTTCTTTAAGAATAGGGTCCACGGATGACATTTATGAGAGATTTTAAATTCTATGCAATCTTTGAAACGAGGATTATGCATACATTATGATATTCCTTGGAGGCAACTACGGCTTAGGCTTAAGTAATCCATGGTGTATTTACTAAGTCTCTGAGATTAGCCGCCTTGTCTCTCATTTCACGCTCGCATGTAAAACATCCAATGTCAGTCCATTGACTTTACTGCGTACTTTAGTTGGGGGAGTTTAAATTTCTCCAGCAATATTAAGAACGATGTAAATGTCTGTAATTAAATTCCGTCTTGATTGTTGGAATTTACATAATAAATACTTGTAGGTTCTAAGTAGCGTTTTTGCGCATGTGTCTAGTCTCGCAATCAAAGAGAGCGACGTACACAAAAATTTGAGATGTTGTATTTTTCTAATGTGTAAGCAGATATTTAACGTGAATTTATGTCAACACCTACATACGACACTGAGATTTATCTCAACTAGATCCATCTCATTCTGCCGATACTTGCCAGCCAGTATGCGAGAATAGGAATTATTGATGTTTCAAAAAATCACAATAATAAAAAACGAGCGAGCCTTGCAGTAGTCGCATACGGTGTGTAACATTTGACATCGCACAATTAAACATCAAAATTAAAAAAAGCTGATATCTATATATTTATTAATTAGTAAATACAAGTAAAGAAAATGTATGTGCATTTATTTATTATTCAATTTTGTCGCACTAGGTAGGTACCGTATATCAACATAAACATTTTGTTTAGAAATGTGTTTGGTCAATTATATGTTTTTTATTTATTTTCAAAGATGGCGGTATTGTGCCGCCATATATATTATATGAAAACTTTGAATAAATATTTTAAAATAATCACATAAATTACATGAAATTTGAGAATGTAAATCATTAAAGGTAGTTATTGGATAGTTTCGAAGATATAAGCCAAAATATATCAAAGTTACAACACCACACGCTTGACACCAGCCTCGCAACATATATACAAAATCAGAAGCATTGGCTGGTAGTGTGAATCTTCGCTGTGATGGCACTTGCTGGACATTGATTTGTTTAAAAACGATGATTTTTTTCATCGCGCGTGCTCCGCACGTATTACTTCCTGTTACGCATTTCCGTCCTTTTTCACGAAATCGCTACCACAGATTGCAGAAAAGCAAGAGGAAAGAAGTCACACATCAAAAATCAATTGTGAGACTTGATTTTAGTTGTCCGTTGCGTCTGTAAGCGGACCAATTGTGAATGGACTCGATTAATCAGCACAGCCTCATGGCAATGCCAAACTTCTCAATAGTATGGCGAATGTACGAATTACCAATGTACGGGCACTCCCACACGGAGCGAGAGTAGGACGCGTCGGAGTTCGCAAGGTGCACGACTTCCTACGCCAAGAATGTTTGAACAATGTTTTGATTTATTATATTCAAACATCAATTTAATATTTAACAGCGCGTTGTATGACAGCACTGGCCGAGGAGGAACGGACATCTAAAGGGAATCGACAGCAGGATTTTACTTTCATAAAGGTGCTGATACACATACTTATTTAGTGGCACGTGAGCATGCGCAGTATCGATCTTCTATAGGCCTTGCTTATTAGTGGCATGTGTGTACGCACATTGCTAGTAATGAGCATGCCACTTAGCCATACAACCGCCGGTTGATTTATGAGCATGCCACTAAGTGGCATGCCACTAATAAGCATATGTATCTGTACCTTAAGTAAGCAGACTCAAAATGGACTTAGAATTAGAAGAAGACATTGTATTTCATTGCGGTAATGTATTTTTTATAAGCATAAGATCTGGCATACATTTCTACTACGAAAGTAGATCATTTTTACTTGCGGTAATAAATAACATTTCTAACCACAGTGTACGTACTCGGTGGAATATTAAAAGGCGGTAACATATTTATTGTATAAAAAACATGGTACCTATAAACACTTAAAATAAGGACAAAAAAAAAACAATGAAAAATGATTACAGTTCGGTCACATTAGTGTAATTGCCCATTGATATTAAAGTTCGTTAAAATAAAAGAAGAGTTAATAAAAACAAAATAAATTTTCTCGTTTTGAAATTTATGTAATTTGTGTAATGTAAAATTAAAGATTCTAAGAACACAGTAAAGGGCGTACTCTCGAGGATTCTTAAATGTTAACATTTCCAAACCCGATGTAACGCTACAAATTGATTATTATGTTGCTTAGAAGATCCAATTTTTTTCCTGCCGATGACTGATTTAAAATTAGTAATACTAATACTTATATATAAATAATAATATTATTATCATTAAATTCCTAGAGTTAAAAATGTTACTATTATGTATTTTAAGACTTGCAGTTTGTTGATTAGAAGAGTTTATATAAACCCTACAAAAAAATGAAAACGGCTCTTCTTTAAATTACACTATTTCGCAATATATCACTCGCATTTTTTTAGATTTTTCTCAAATGTTTCTGATGCCTCCCGAAGGCCGTAGATCATCAAGTGACAGGAGTGCGTGATTATTTTTAGCATCTCGCTACAATATTTTACATAATTTAAACCGTGTATACCAAAAATAAATCAAACATGATTTGTTTGGTTCTACATGCATTGAAATAGTGGCGATTGTTTCGCCCTTATATTAAATAAGGCATATCAAATGTAAAGAACACGTGACCTTTTTGAAAGATGGCAGACTATAGAGAACACTTTAATACATCCCTGCGACAAATTCTATTTAAGTAGCGACATATTGCGGCAGACAAAGGCCAGAGTGCACACGGCCGCTTTCAATAAGTAAGCAGGCACCGCTTGATGCATTAGTCTAGTTGCGGATTGCATAACCCGCCCGGGACGCGAAGCTGCCATCGCAGGCTTCGCAACCATCTCGGGGCGAGCTCCCTCCTGGGGCGAGGCACGTGGGGCTGCAGACGACAGGAGGGAGGAGGAATAATGGATTATTATTATTAAACTTGCTGAAATTATTACTACTGCATAAAACGTAGAAATGGCGAGAATTTCGAAGAATTTAGTTAAAGGATAGCGTGAAATCGATTTTTTAATGTGTGCAGAGTAAATTTTAGACGAGTTTGGAGGAATTCAGACGTTATTAATTAAGGGCTCATCCCACCATGGGAAAATAAAATTTAGGCAGAAATTAAGTGATTTCTTATAAGGAGGTGATCAATTATTTTTATTTATTTATTAACACTTATAAAACTATTATTTTATTGTAAAATTTTTGGAAAAAAAGGCCTTTTCATATCTATTTCCGTGGAGCTCTTCCTCCGTGACTGAGATGCAACTTTCCCCGGAATACGTTAAACGAGAAAGAAAAGAAGTGCATGCACTTATTAAGATATTAAGTATCAACAACAAACAACCTGCTTTTCTTATTATAAATTAGGAGCAATATCAAGAAAATCCCTAAAAATGTATACTTAACGGTTGTTTTTAAAAAATGGTTTATCGGATTAAAAAATACGTTTTTATTTTATTTTATTTTACGCTTTAAGAGGGCCAAGAGACCCAACCGAAACACATCACAAAACACCCAGGCTTGAGTAAATCACACAGATTAATTGTGACCTCACCGAGAACCCTCAGTGTGAGAAGCCAGTTTCATGCCCACTGGGTTACGAGGGCCGCCAACGTACGCTACATTGTAGATATTTCATTTATGAGTACATGATCTTCTTTTCTGTATCGAATAAACGTGCACCGGGGAATGTTGCATCTCAGTCACGAAGGAGGAGCTCCACCGCTTTACAAAATTATCAGATTTTTCAAAATTTTTCCTATAGCAAATAGTTTAATATGTAATAAATAATAGTTAAGTGCCAATAAAAAAAAATTACTCACTTCCTCATAATAAATCACTAAATTTTATCCTCCCAGAGTAGTGTAACCCCTTAATTAATTTTAGGTGTCAAGACGACGAGAGCAAGAAAAGAAACGTCTTAACAAGGCTAATCTAAAAAGATAATTTATGGAAAAGTGTGAAAATTTATTCAAATATTAATCAAGGGTATTGAAGATTTTCTCTAACATCCTGGATATTTATCAAAACGTGATGTATTATTATAATTCAGCCAATCAACGGGAACAGCATAATAATAAAACGATATGGCAATTTAAGCTCAGGACAAGATTAATAAAATCCCAATAGAAAACAACAATCCATTCGGAAAAAATGTATTAAGTCGATTACCTAACAAAAACTCAATCACATTATATTACAAACAAAAAATTAATAGGCGGAGATAACTTGGCAGACAATGGTGTGTTGTGGATAGAACAATGTCCTTAAAATTAATTAATAATAATTTGTACAATTAGGTTAAGAAAGGAGTAATTAATAGTCAAAAATATCCATATTTTGAAATTGATATGTTATATTGGGTAGCTTGATGGTGTAGTGGTCAAAACGCCTCGCTTAGTGATCTGGTGGTCGGTGGTTCAAGCCCTATTCCAGGGCACCAGCAAGTTAACCCTATTCCCATAGCACGAGCGTTTAGCTTAGTTCGAAAATAATTGATGCGATAAATATTCCATCCTCGCATCTACATTTTTAGAAAAATAAATACATACAAATATATCATTTCTTTTTTATTCTTAAGATGTTATAAAAGTGAAACTATTTATTTTTATTTCAGGGGATATGCTCGCCATCACAGCATTTTCCCGCGGAGGAAACCAGAGAGGATAGAGATCCACACTCTTCTGTCCCCGACACGCAACATTCGCTTCGTCTTAATTCATAGGTACATCGTCGCCCTCAACAATTGCGTCATTTACGATTTTTTATCATTCTAGATTAGAATAATTCAGCGGAGAAACAAAAGCAACATAAAATATTTTACATCATAAAAATTCACAGGAAAGGAATTCCCGAAACGATCAGCCTGACGGAGGTTCTGGTGGGATCTACGAAACCGAGTTCGTCTCGAGGGACTTGAGTAAATCAGCGAGACGGCTGTATTTCCGAGCTATTTCCATTTCAGTCTATTTCCAAGCTCAAGCGAACGAAAAACCTACGAATCGGTAACGAGAACCAATCTTAGGAGCTATGTAGTATCTCCCTCACCACACACAAAAATCTTAATTCATTTTGGTGACGAACACATAATAATAATTTGATTATCAATATTTGCTAGTTATCATTGTTAAAAAGAAATTATATGCATTATCTATTACATAAATAAATAAATTGGTTGAATTAACTTAAAAAATCAATTAATGAAGCGTAAAAAATAAATGTGTGCATGAATAGTAAAATTTGAAGCCCTGAACTACTAAAATTGTTCATTATTTTATATAGCACTCGCTACCCCTTAGCTATTGAACCGATGGGTTGAACCGACGCACAATTGTCTTCTGAAAAACATTCGAATCTCGCGACTTGAATTTGTGTCGTAAATTTTCGTTCAGAAATAAGCGTAATAAATAATCGCTCAGTCACAAATACCTCGATCTGAGGCTCGCGACAGGTTATATTGAATTTATCGCCTCATTAAATTACTAATATTCGTGTGGAAATGGGGCACGATCCGAAATGTTTCCTCCCATTTTACTGAAACTGCTGTGACAGGATTGTCAAGTATCCGATTGATTATTAGATATCTCGATTATAATTATGCTTTTTTATCGGTTTATGAAAACAGACATTAAGAATGGATAAAGAAAAAGAACGAATGTGGATTTTGACATATGGACCTAAGACTAATAGGTCGCCAATATTCGGGAAATGTTCAGTTCTAAAAACTTCCGCAGGGATGCATAATAAATAAAGCCTTCTAAACCGCTTAATATACATTAGTAGGGACATGTACGTAGCTACATAAAACATGCAGGAAGCCTTTTTATATAAGCCAACAGGGTCAAAAAATCGAGGGGAAGACTGAGGAAGATAATGCGGCAAGAGATTACCTCCTACGAGGTAATCTCTTGCAAACTTACAAACTTTACCTCTTTATATATTAGTATACATATAGGCTCTGATGTATATTAGAAAGAAAACAATGAGCAAATGAATTAAAGGAAAACCTGCCAAAGGCGGTATATACCTTTCTAAACAACTTGACTTCGGGTTTCCTTATAAGTCAGCGCTGTAAGACGCTGAAAACACTCCCCGCCGTGGGCGCGTTTCGCATTAAAAATCAATCCGTGTCACGTAATAATTCATGATTATTTAAGTCCTGACCTATTAAGGCTCGCAAGTTAAAGATCGCATTTTTTATAGGAATAGGATTCGATGCACTATTGACCAAGCAATTTGAGTGTTAATCAATGTTAAAAAATGTCACTAAAAATGCATGGCATAAATTCGATTACCTGGTCAAATTTGGAGCGAACGTAAATCGATATTCGATAAAATGAAGGGTCACTGAGATTAGTGATTTTCCCTTACGGATTCGCACCATTTAGCGCAAACCGGTTGATAAAATTGTGAACCTCATGCCGAACCGTTTGATGCTAAATATTTATAATATACTTGTAAAATCAAGTATTGCGGCACCTAATACGTTTCATAACATTAAGAATTGCTATTTATTTTGGAGAGCACAATCACACAAATCATGAAAATATTCGATAACATTGCTTCTGGATATATAATATATAACTTGTGCCATTGTTTTGAAATTTCTCTCAATCCCGCAAAATAGGATAAATCATATAACTCCGATGTATGTTTTACAACAGTCAAGACTGGGAATAATAACTAAAATGTGAGTAATAATGGGAACAATATCTAAAAGAATAACTGGGGAAGGGATTGTATAAACAACAAAATTAGTTCATGGTAATTTCGGCATGTGGAACGTAAGAGTGTGGAAATAATGGTTAAATTACCATTCGAGACGAGTGTTGAAGGCAACAGGAACAGAGGGAGATGAAAGACATGGCATGGTTAGACTAAATATTGGAAATCGGCCCCTTTACAAATTTCAACGAAAAAAAAATGTGAATGAAATGATGTATTAAAGAATGCTATGCCAGAGAATAGGTGTAGCATTCTATTCTATCTGACTATTCTTATGGAAAACTGAAAACCACTTCATGATTTCTTGTGTACTCACGCGCCATCAAATGTCTATAAGGTACTGATATACATGCTTATTAGTGGCACGTGAGCATGTGCAGTATTGACCTTCTTTATCCCTTGCTTATTAGTGGCATGTGTGTACGCACATTGCTAGTAATAAACATACTCATTAGTGGCATGCTCAAAAGTAACCGCCGGTTGATTTATGAGCATGCTAATGTCATTCATCATGAGAAGGGGTATCTTTTGAGCATGTGTGAACAGGCTTATATTCAATTTAATTAATCTGCTTATCTTTGTATAGAGAAAAGGAGATGAAAGAATTGCGGAATATTAATGAAGGATTTTTAATGTTAAACAGCATACTTTAGGTCATGTAAAAATGTAGCAAAAAATGCAGAAACATCGATCAAAAAACACAAAACTGGCCAAAGAGTACTAAACAAATAAAGCCTCATTCATTAAATTCTGTTTAAATTGCGAGCAAAGTTGGTATCCGAGTTGTTGTGAATTATTTAACATTTAGCCGGTTGCAGACGTCGGTTTGAAACTGCATTTAAAAAGTGCAGCACGGGTCGGGCCGCGGATTGCCACGTTAATTATTCACTCGGATGCAGTTCCGGGTCCAGCTGCATCCAGGCCCGCGCCACCATTCTGTGGCTGGAATCAAACGATTCTCATTAAAATTGCAGCGCCAGGTGGAGCGGAAAATGTGAGCTAAGCGAGGGCTAACATTTTATAATACCGGAGGCAAACTGAAAACCACCAGTGAATAAAACATTTAGCAAGCGATTGGTAAAGGTTCAGAAGTACGTCGTTAAAATAGCGTTCAAGCCAACGATTATTTAGAGACGAAACTATTATTATGGGAAAGTAGATATAGAAGTCTTTGGGTGTACATAGGATATACATACTTACGATACATACATACTTACGACCTATCGTACGGCTGGCTTAAGTGATCACTTTACACAATTCAACGTTCGCCACTTCCATTCATGATAGAATAATACCATGTCTACTAATTTTTGGAAGTTTTTTATTTATTATTATTTAAATTATACGCCACGTTTTACATATGAGTTGTAACAATCCTCAGCGCGGCCGGCACCAAAGCTTTTTCATTCTCCTTAAACGACCACAGATTTCGCTAATGAGACGCTATATTCGATTTTTGGAGTTTTGTTAGCAATATCCTTTATTTATGCAATGTGAAATTCTTCCGAATTACTAGCATTGCACTAGGATACGTCAGAAATATTATTTCAAATTTTATTAAACTCCTTTTTAACAGTATTTTCATTCAGAATATTTTAAGTATAGTTGGACATACTCAAAATATTCTGGATCAGTATCAAGTTTAGTATAAATGTTAAAAAGCTATTGCATGTTTTTCTTATACCGAGTTTTCTATGTACAGTAGAACTCCGATCGCCTGAGTCTCCATTTTAGCCGAGCCGAATTTATTTTTCAAAAACTTGTAGAATTTTCCAAACGCGAGCGCGCGTACTTAACTTCGAGAGTACTGCCTGGAGTGTGCACGTGACTTATGAGACCCCCTCCTGCTAACCAGCCGGTACGGCTGTTGGGCTTTTATAAAAAAAGAAAGGAATGTTTTAAGAAACTAGCTGTTCGTACCCGGCACTGCACGGGTTAAGGATTAAGTCGAAAATAAATTTGTGGGGCGAAACAAAGGTTTGATTCGAATGGTACAGACTTGCATCGAAAATATATCAGGGGAGGGGAAGGGTTAAAAGAATAGGGGGGAAATGTCGCATATGTTACCCGCCGAGTCCTTGAGAATAAGTTTCCAATTTTTGAGTCCGATCGGTCAAACGGTACAGATTTGCATCGAAAATATATCAGGGGGAGGGGAAGGGGTAAAATAATAGGGAGGATATGTCGCCTATGTTACTCGCCGGGTCCTAAAGCATAAGTATGCAAAGTTTGAATCGAATCGGATGAACAATATAGATTTGTATAGAGAACAGACAGACATTGAGTTTTATAGGTATAGATAAAATCTTATATGAATGTGTATACTTATTACAAGTAAAGTGGATTTCAATTACATCAACAATAACCGGTTGTAACGGTCATCTATATTATCCGAGGTTGATTCAGTCTACGTTACCTCGGATAATCGGGGTTCTAGTATGTATAAATAATTAAAGTAGTCTTGTCTTCTATCTGTTCTCTATACAATCCTACATCCCCTTGACTGACCTAAACGAAATTTTAAGTTAACTATTTAGAATACTGCGCGAAACATAGAGGAACAACCCCGATATAAATTGAATGTAGGGCATGCAACGCCTTGTGTTCCAAATTTTGCTCAATCGCACTTCGAGACCCTGGGTAAAACATAATCACCTCACCTCACCCTTCTTCGATGGTTTGCAAACATCACCACCCTTTAGGTTTTGGGTAAAACACAGGTACAAAAAAAAGCGACGCTATATAAAAAAATTTCAGAACGAGCGTTTTATGTTTTATAAATGATGTATCTCAAAAATGTGTCGGAAGAAGACAAAGAGGAAGATCTAGGTAAACACTTACATCCATGCGAACACCAAATAACGAGAAGGCGATTGCAGGCACCTACAGATAGAAAAGAGGGACCCACCACACACCCAGGGCCGTTCAATGAGCAATAGCTCCCATATCGGCCCTACACTTTCGCCACCCATTACATATAACGTTTCTTATTACATATCGCTGTCGACCATCCGGTGGATACTCTCTTATTTTATTGCGCTGGCCGCTTATAACGAGTACTAGTCGCCGCTTTGTCTCACTTCAACGGTCTTGCTTTGCTCTCAAAATTGTGTTGCGCCGGCGCGTTTTCCGCTTAATTTACAGCCGCTCGAGTAATTATATCTAGAAACTTCTGGCACATTTTGGTTCGTGTGAATCTCTTTCAGACTATTCTAGACCGTTTGGGAACCTTCGACAATATATATATTGATATCGTTTAATTATTTATGTAAAGAGATCCCTTTGGAGCGTGATAATGTATGCATGTACCATTACCGAATAAAAAGCGCTCACGGTCCATTTTCGTCTGACCGTCATTAAGTCGAAACAATTTGTAGATTCCACAGAATTATGTAAATTTGACAAAGTTTAAAATAATTATGGAAACGGCTCGGGGCGAGCGTGGAGCGTTGCGTAAGTAATCCGCGGGGCGGATCAGGCGAAAACAGTATTAATTAACGCGGGAAATAAATCAAGATGGAGGGCGCGATAGCCGACGACACATTTGCCAGTGTCGACAAATATAAATCGCTTTGGGAGATTCATCGATAATAATTATTAAATTAAGCCAAAACCTTTCGTGTTAGGAAACTTCCGTGGGTCGATTGTGCTAAATACACGTTAGCGAATCGCTCCCTTAACTTGAAAAAAAATATCGTAAAAAAAGTAACCCATAAAAATCAAGTTTTTACAATACTCCCTTTCTCATTTTCGGGTTTCGTGTCTACCACATGCGTCGGAAACTCCATACAACTTACTGATTTGTATGAAAAAAACATTAAAAATTTGAAAAATCCAAAATTATACTATAACTATTTTTTTTTTATTGGATTGATTTTATTCGATTGGATCACGAGAAAAGGGTTAAAAATCGATCCAAAGTTTTTTCGTCAAGCAAGCAAGCAAGCAGACGCCACGAGTTAATTAATATAAAGGGAGTAAAAACGTGTTCTATCTGTCTACCACTACATACCTTCTTCATGAGTGGTTCAGAATCAAAATCGCCCCTATTCAACTAATTGAGGTAAACGTATTTGTAACTAGCGATGATCAAACCGTTGTTTTAACTGGTTACACGTGATACAGTTATTTGAGATTTGTGTCTGATTGTATCGATAATTGGTAACTGAGATATCACTGTTGTCCAGTACCGATGGTTGGATTAATATTTTATCTTTCACACGAAGCAAACACATTGTGGTGAGACATAAAATATTTAAAATAAAATTACACTTCGTTTGACACCACTAAACTTATTGAATTATTATATTATATAAAAAGTTGAATACCGGCGAGTACGGCCAAACAAGCAATAATGTATATGTATATTCAACCCTGGTGAAGGCTCAGCTCTGAGTCGAACTGGATGATGTATATTCAATAAGTGGTGCAAACAATTTTGTTTTAAATATCCAAAATATTTGAATTTATGCTAAATATGCAATGAAACTCCATTCTTCTAACCGCACAATTAAAAAGTTCTCACGGTGTCAAGAACCGTGCAATTAACTAAGTTAATTTAAATGTAATTTTCACGTCAGTTAACGCAAGGGAATATTAATAAATAATTCATAGTCTTCTGAATTCTAAATTGGGATTTTCTTAAATGATAGACGAGGCATTAGATTAATATTAGTAACATATTAGAGATTATACATCACATATATTTAGAAACAAAATAACACATAAAAGAAAATAATACGTAATAATAGCCCCGGAAAAAATTAAATCAGAATGGATTAACGGAACGAAAATGCTAGCAATGGCACAATCGACTCCCGAAAGTCATCTAACTATCGAATATTTAATGGGTCTTAAATAACATCGTTAGATGATTTCAAACTACGATAATATTTTCTGATGGTATTTTAATATGGAACATTTCACGGCATCCAAAAATTAAGATTCCAAGATTAGGGACTTAATACTCCGCTTATATTATAAGAGCCCGGTGGCATGCTTGTCTCGTGGAGACTAATTAGGACATATCGATTTACAGATTAGTTCCAATTTAAGACATGGCCGACCGGCTTTTTTCATTTTTAAATTGGATATTTCAAGACACCGAAAATTAAATCCCTACTGCCACTCGCACGTCAATTAATAAATATCCTCTGAATGTACAATAAATAATATACACATACGTAGAATGAGACTATCTCTTCACATTAATATTCCGCCAAAATTATTGAGACTTATAAAGATAAAGTTCATGGTTTTCAAGAGGACGCTGTTTAATCTAGCTCTTGAGTACGTTTTAAGAAACACCCTAATTGACAAAAATCAAAATGACCCAATCAAGGTTAAATTCAATCAAATCATTAGGCACGCTGATAACCTCAACATTAAGACGTTTAGAGACGACTACATTAGTGATATCTAAGTATCAAAGTAAAATGTTTTTAATACTCCATTTAGCGGCGTACTTGACGCAATGCTTAGTATATTTATATGTGGATTCCAGACTATGTTATAAGATAATTAATACAAATGAACTTTGTTTTCACCACTTTTGTATTGAAAAATATCGACATGTTTAAGAGTCTACGGCCCCTTCGTTAGGATAAAATTGTATACTAACCACTTAAAAATCAAAAATCAAAGTATAGACAATCAAAATAAAAAATATATATGGAAAATGGGTAACAATGAAGTACCTACTAACATGAAAACAAATTTAAAAGATAACTATCTGCAAAAAGGACCTGGTTATTTATAATATTCGATTTACTAGTAACACTTTTTCTTATTTCCAAAATTTATATCCATTATTAAATCCAAAAGTATTGCTACTTAAATACCTTAAGTGTTACTTAACTCAAAATTTCTGCACGTTTTTCCTATATAAAAATACTCAAAATCATTACAAATTAATTTCTAAACACCTGATTTTAAAAAAAAATTATAAGGATAATAATTGGATAAGGATTCTTATTACGATATGTATTTTATTATGTTATAATTTGAAATCATATGTTGCAGTTCTATCACAACATGCATTTAATGGTTAACAGTGAGAAGACGCGCTGCATCTAGCTCGATAGACTGGAGTCAGCTGTGAGAACGACCCAGCATCTACTGTATTACAAGTCGGGTTTGATCATACACGCAGAAAGAAAGTTAGAAAGAAAATATTTCTACGTTTTCAAGAAAAATTGGACAGGAACCCATAGATAAAATATTACACGTTATCGGAGAGAATGATAAATAAACGGAGATTATCAAGAACTCGAGTGGCCGAGCTATATATAAATCCAACGCGTACAATCAAATAAGAGGCCCCACCTTCGCGGTATCTCGTTTCACTGGCAACCACTTGATATGGCATCGTGTCTGGTCAGAATGTAGGCTGCACGCCTATCATATCATGACACGCGGAAATTGCATCGATGCTGGGTAAAACTAGATGTGGATTTATTGGCATCATTCAACACTGGCACCAATCTGATCACTTGTCAATATGGATCAATCAATAGGCACGAAGACGGCATTAAAGAATTAAAGAATAAGTGATTTTAGAGAAGAAAATATTTTGAAAGGATTCTAAAAAATGATCCAGTTTTAATATACACATTGAGATTAATAAGATTTTCAATAAAATAAAAGTATAAAATTGTGCAATCCGCCATTTTAACTGAAACACCGGTCAGAGCGAATGACGTCACGCCTCAGTACCCATCACCGTGTCTTTGAACCGCTGCCATAGACACAATGCAATGTTTACTGAAGCTTGACGTCACGTAGACGAAATGACAGCTGCGGGCGTTTTTGCGCGAAATTAAAAATATGTAGATGAAAATGCAATTATTTGCGTAAAAACTTAGTTTATTACTGAAAATGAAATAATGTTATTTTCGGTAATAGTAGACGTGTACCTACAATACAAAATGTAATTTCAATCTGCCATCATGTCTATTATACACACTATATTTTCTACGATGAATAAAATACATTTTTAGGACTTAAATTGATTGACTATATATCTACTATATTTTAATAACAGGTCGTGTTGAAAAAAAAATTAATGCATTTTTTGCAGCTTAGCTAAAGTGTTCTATGTTTATTTATGTTGAATATTAAATAAAAGTGGTCGAAGGCCTTTCAATTATTTCCAATTTTGTTAAATAGTGAATTTTGCAGAGCCAATTAGGGATAAGAACTTAACCCTTCTTACTAAAACTAGTCTATGACGGTATTTATAATTTATAAAGAAATTTACCAATTAATTTACGATTATGCTGTTTCCCCGCAAGAATAGCAGAGGATAAAGCGCCACACTTTTCTGCCCTGACAAAACTTTTGCCTCGCTTAAAATTTCGAAGAGAGCCGTCCTCCAATATTTGATCTGCTAATCGCTTCAGGTGTTTCGCGAAAACCCTCTGTTCGTATCAGACAACATATACTATGATGACAATTCTCTCTTCACTCACACGTGTGCCCTACCTATCTTAGCGACCATTTTTAAACTCTATCGACTATGCTACGAACATTTATATACATCTTGGAAAACGCATGTACAAATTAACATGCAAAAAAGATACTTTAAAAGATATTGGTGCACAATGTTGGACTAAAAATCCAATCGATACTATTGTATTTTTACTTAAATTAAATTTAAGTTAAATTATATAGAGCATAAATCTAAACTTTAAAATAAATAAAAAGAGAAGAAAGGAAACAAATATGCTCTCCTCCTTTAAGATGCGTGATGGCGTCGCATTCTGAGCATAACTCGAATTGCGAGACGAACAAATGTCTCTACTACTTACTCCTCGGGAATTTCCTATTGAAAAAAGATTATCCACACTATGCAGAAAAAGAATATGGACGGAAGACAACCAAAGGCTGATCCTCAACAAAACGGATCGACAAAGTTCTATAAATAAGTATACTGCAGCGTGAACAAGCACAGGACATAAAGACAAGAGAAAGAAAAAGAGAAAAAGGAACGAGATGCCGAGTAGGTACTCACTCATGGTGCTAAATTCAGCAAGTATGTTGACACTTATGTTGAACACACTCCAAGGCTAGACGAGGGACAAGATCCAACATCGAAAAAAGTATTTTTCAATGACATAAGTTATCAAATCATAATGTTTATTGACAGAGAATGATGAGATAAGAATTCGAAAAGAAAACCAGATAGACACCAATCTCAAGTATGGACCTGAAAAATGAATATGAACATATTTTTTCGGTCGACACACAATTGTGTCTGCACACGGAAACGGAATAAAGGATAACGGAAAGGGAGAACATTCTGAGCGCAACTTGGAGCTGGAGAAGACCTGGAAGAGTGCGACATTATATTAAGATACGATACGTTGCATCTGGCTAGAGAGACCCTGAGTTAGATTAGTGTAAGGGCGACCGAGGATCGACACATGTGAAATTGCATTACGAACCATAATGATTGAGGATGATTAGGGACTGTACGTCAATATTGACATGAAGGAGAAAAGAAGGAAGTGTTATTGTGACAAGACTTTTTGTTGTTTTATTATGCACAAAATGTCATACAGCATTAATCTAATGCGAGTGTATAAAATACCGGCGCGCCGAAATGTTGAGAACGAAATCGGAAAATACTGTCTGTCTCACTGGCGCGCATTCATGGCTACTGGCGCAACAGAGATCATTAAAAATGTTATTAATAGGCTAAACTCAAGAAGAGCTCGAATAAAGATGGCAAGAAGTTCTTTCCCAGAGTGAGATCTTTATTCTCTAACCAAAGCCTGCAACTAAGGGTCGGTTCTTTGTTCAGCTGTAATAGTAACAGTTAAGCAACAAGCATAGATTATTGCGTTTTCCACTAATCAAACAACCCGTCATCGTAAAAATCTTCTTTTCTTTTGCATAACTATTACTATTACCAGAGATCAAACAACCGGTGTTAAGAATGCTTATGTTTCGATGTTTATAAGACACTAGACCAAGAATTATTCCGTTAAGTCTAGGTCTTTGAGATGCGGCTCTATAGACGCGTATTTTCTTGGGTGAATAGAGTTATGAATGTTGAAGTTCTCCGGCGTATGGGAAAAGGTCCAGAAGTGCTGCAGACCGTCAAGGTAAGAAAGCTGGAGTAACTCGGACATATTATGAAAGGACCAAAGTATAGACTTAATCAACTCATTATCCAGGAAAAAATAAGTAGGGAAAAAAACTAACCCATAAAAGTTTTTATTATACTCCCTTTCTCCTTGAATCATGCTTCGTGCCTTCGGCACGCGTCGAGGTCATTACTCATTTATAGTGATTCCAATTTGAAAAAAAACATTAAAATTTCTAAAAATCCAAAATTATACTATAATTATTAATTTTTTTAAACGAAAATTTGTTAGATCATTTTTATCGTCGCCACGAGTCTGCCTGCAAAGTTTCAGCTCAATTGGATCACGGGAAAAGGGTTAAAAATCGATCCAAAGTTTTTCCGGCAGACAACAAACCGCAAACGCTACGAGTTAAAAGAAAGGGAGTAAAAAGCGTGGTCAGGGAGTGGTACCAACGTAGTTTGACTGAATTTTTCCGTGCGGCGGTGAACAGAGTCATGATCACCCACTTTCGATAGAAGATGGCACTACAAGAAGAAGTATATAAAATGCGCAATGAGTTGTCTAAGATCAGATAAATTGAGTTAGACGCAACACCCCATCATCCCTTCGGGCCCTTCACCTCAGTGGCCGGAAGTAGTCGTTCGTGGTGGAAGCCAGCCTCAGCGGAAGCGAAGAGGCGCGTGGTGCGCGGGTTCCGGCGTGAGGTCCGAGACGGATCGGATCTGGCAGCCGAAATGAGATTGGTTACTTCACCGTGAAGCGTTGCACCATCACCCAGCAATGGCGACGAATTTGCCGGAAAATTCGTGCCCGCTTGGCCGCGCACAAACAATGCGATGTAAATATTGTTAAACGCCACTTCCGAGGATTACTTTAACGGATTATATAAAAAAAACAATGGATGTATTGAATAACCAAATAGTTCAATTGTACGTTATAATTAGTCCAATTTTAAAAATGTTCGTATTTTAGGTAAATTGGGTGCAGAGAAAATTTAATATTCGCATGGAGATAATGCTTGCAATAGCTTCTTATATCAAAGAACACTGTGCTATAATAAAATATACACCAGTATAGCAGGCAATTAAATGTTTTACTTTGCTGCCAATACCTTCAACTTCTAAAACCTTTACAAAACCTATACAATAAGATATACAATAATATTCTAGTACAGCACGAAAAACAAGATAAATGTGACTCTTCTGCAGCGACTGAAACTACTTAGCAACTTACCATAATAGACAAGACAACAAAAGTTTTACAGATTTAAAAAATAAGTAACAAATATATAAATAAGTACACAGATGTAATACAATACCTAACTGTAATATATTTTATCATTTTTTTTAAACACGTATTTTACAATCTAAATATTTCATAAACAAAAGGTAATATTCATATAATAGACCCCTCAAGTCTCTCATATCTTATAATGTAGACCGTTAGACCCCTCAAGTCTCTCATATTTTATAATGGTCTAGATATTTACTGTGACTAATACACACAACCTAAGATAATATTAGAAAAATAAGAATGAGTTTTAAACTCATCTGTAGCAACCAGTTGTCAACGCAAATAATAAGAAAATGGTGGTCAAAAAAAGTATATCATTTAATTTAATAGTAAAAATATCTAACTATAAAATATATACTTTGAACATTCTATATAGCCTGAAATTGAATCTGAAGGCAAAGGAAAGAAGACATATTAATGCCATTTAGATGCGGTGGGACACATGCTCCGCTCACCATGGAAAGCGAGATGAACAAATGACACCACTCTGCAAGAACGATACCACTTGCCCAAGACGAATTCGTAAATTTTTTGGACACCTTGCGAGAAGAGAATCATGTTGCGGTGAGCCACTGACCATATCAAAAAAGGGAAAAAGGCACTCTTCAAGCCTTCAGACGAGTAGGATGCTGAGAAAAGTGAAGCAGTGTAGACAAAAAGGCGAGAGTTTATGAACAACCCGATCCTCAGTCATGATGAACCGACGTGACAAGTGTAACGTCACTCATAATCAAAATCAAAATTAACATTGACAACTCTTTGACGTTGATAATAAAACGTTGTAATAATGATTATATATGATTGAGTCCAGTGGGCATGACACTGGCTTCTCACACAGAGGGTTCCGGGTTCGATTCCCAGTGAGGTCACAATTAATCTATTTGATTTACTCAAGCCTGTTTTGTGATGTGTTTCAAGTTTGCTTCTGTAATTGAGTCTCTTGGCCTATTAAAGCATAAAAAAATCGTCATCGTTGTTGCTGAGCCTCGTAGTTGAGGATCCCCTCGCCTCCATTTATATCTCCATCAGCGCCAGCGGTGCGACCTCCTGTGTGAGAATAGGTCAATTCTAGAGGGAAAAGTTTTCCCACAAACATCGCAGGTTAACTTGTGTCTCTGTTGGTCTCTGTGACAAAGGGCGACAGTGCGCATTCTATTTAGAGATTTTAAATAACGATAATAATAAAAAAATAAAATAATTTAGTTATATTCTTCTCATAGTCTTCAAACTTCTCCTTCCATCCCAGAAGAAATAGTTATCTATCTGCCTATTTTATAACAGGCATACATACGAATATATTCTTGGTTATAATAATATCACAGCGTTTAGAAATGGTCTCTCATGCATTAAAATTAGAATTGATTTACCGTCCTACAATATACCGTGATTAATATTTGTTAATATGCAAATATTGTTCAACTATCGGCACTTAATTAAAGTGAAATGAGTTTCTATAATATTTAAGACCAGGCCGGATTGGGTTAAACTTCCCATTAAACCTTATCCTGAAATGTCGGTTAACCCGCGCAAAGTTTGGCTATGGCAGCTCGTAGAATACTAGGTAATTAGTAAATAAACTAACATTAATATTCTCCACCACAAATATCGTACGATATTGCTTGATAAGTGGTTATTAAAATTCTAAAATGCTAGTGAATTCCAAAAAATATCACAAGCAAAAACTTGCCATCTAGAATTTTCAAATAAGTTTAACCTCCTGCCCTTGGTTCGGTGTTCGTGTATTTCTGTTGTTAATTTCATAAAACTTGTAGGATATTAATTATTAATACTTTTATTTGTTTTAAATAATCCATTCCGGCGGGAAGAATCGGGGAATGGTGGGAATCCGTTTACCCAGGACCGTCTTATGAGAGAAAGTCCCATATCAGTCCTGCTCATTCGTCGCCAGGGTGGCATTTTTTAGAGAGAATCAGATAGATTTCGTCTCCGTATGAATTTGTTTTTTAATAATTTATGTAACACGAATGTTAAGAAGTTTTAGATATGTTATAAATGTCACTGTTTTGAAACAAGATGGCGAAACAAGCTGGCTAGCGAACACAGCTTAAAATTATTAATGTAAAATTAATGTAAAATTAAATTTTCATAATCGTTGATTAAAAATCTAATAACAATTGTGTCCACAAGGTCCGTTAGATATATGAAAATAGATTAAACAAAGAGCTAACGTACGAGTATATTTAAAAATAAACTTCGTATAAAGCCACTGTTTATGGAATTATCAACAATGAGTTTTGTATAGTTAAAACTTGTAGAAATTTTGGTGTTAGAAATAAGAAACACTTACGATGGTTAAATGGCAATAACCATTCTGAATTTCCAGATCATCTTTTGGAAATAAACCATTCATTCATTCATCACCGCACATTATCAAAAGATTTTAGAAATTAGAAAGTGTTACTTAAAGCAAATTAAATATTATAAATAACCTCATCTTTTTTGAAAATAGTCACCTTTAAAATTCCCATATATTTATTTTTTGTTGATGTCTATACTTCCAATTTTTATTTTTAGTTTACTTTTAGTTTTTATCCCATGAAGGGAACAGAAATGTGTTGATAATTCAATACCAATATAATGTTACAATAAATTAAAACATATATTTTTTATTGTTCTACCGAAGGTCCCTACGTTAACCAGTCTTCTGAGCGTTATTTAGAGTCTAAATTTAAAAAGAGTAATTTCTGTATTGAACTGCTAAAACGAATGAACCTTGGCTACCAATATAATGCAGAAGATTTACTACTGGGGACGACTCGGACGTGAACGGCGTACCAATAGCATCAGACATCATCTGTGCCACCGATGGCGATGACACGCCGCTATCCGCGGAGCGACAGGAATCCAATCACTAATTTACATAACTTAATGGAAATACATATATTAACAAGTACAGCCCCAGGACGGGGCTGGCTAGCTGCGGCGATCCACTTTACAGGATCCCTGTTACGGACTTGGATTGCTCCGCATTGGTGAGGTAACGAGTTTTAGTATTTTGAAATACCTACCTAAAACCGTTTTAAATTAACGAATAATAGCGGGAATGATATTTTCTGTCTGCGTTTGCTGTTCAACCCCCAAACTATCATAAAGTTATAACGATTGCTTGGTGTGATTACGATTTTTCTTAAATCCTTCAAATAATACATGCTACTTGTATGCATTAATTTCTTCTTATTCTGCAACTTTGTTTAGACTCAAGAGTCTGTTTGTGCAGGAGTTTCCTCTTGTGATGCCGAATTCCAGCAATCTCTCCATCGCTTCGGGGGTCTCCCTGGTGGGCGCGGTCCATCTGGTACGCCATGCAGAGTTATGTGTGGTAATCGTGTTGTACTCATTCTCTGTACATGTTGGTACCAGTTTGGCAGAAATTGATGTTCTGTGCTTATTCGCGAAGGAATCAGTATGACTATGCACATCTGCCGAATGCACAATCAGTCCGATGCGTGTTAAGTGAATGCTGAAGGCGTGTATATGAATTTGTTTTGCGTGAAGGTGTATGACAAGGCTGAGCGGAATGTGATACAAGATGAATAGAAAGAAGTACTCAAAATTAACCTGTTGGTTTATTGAAGACACAAAACTTGCGGTATCTCTCGAGCGCGACTGGTCCGTTTGGCACGCCCGAGGGACTAGAGTTCGGGAAGGTCTGGCTCACCACACCAGTATCGTCGACGCTGTCGCCCCTATCCGACCACATCTTGAACCTTGCACACTTCCCGGATTAATTTATAGATACTTAATACTAGGTGAAAAATAAGGAAGAGTCTCATTGTATAAGTATACCCCAGTATAAGAAGCACTCTCGGGCTTCTTATACTTTTTTAAATAATTTAAAAAACATTAACCCCAAGGGTAAAGTCCCAAAATACGCAATTTTCATCGAAAATTCATCGCGCAAAAAACGATACAAAAAGCTATCTCAGATTCGCTAAAAGGGTTAGCCTGCGGCGTGGAAGACATTTTCACCAAAAAGGGAACATTTTCTCGTTCCGATGAACTGATTATCAATTCTTAAAAGAAGCCGTAAAGAGGGAAATGTTCCATTGTAATGCGATACCTACCCAGTGAAGGCTGTGCGGGCGGGGAAGATGATTACAACGCGGCAACACTGAACAATGCGGCGAGATTGCACACGGAAGGCGCACGCCACACGGTAGACGCGACAGTGCCGCAAGATTGATTTTTGAAATATTACATTACTAGCTGTAACCCGTCAAAAATTATGGAACATTGGTTCCCGTCTTTGCCAAGCCCTGGTATATATTTATATATTTTTTTTGGCGATCAACATGCGTTAATCGGCTGGTTCGGGTTTGGTGGCCCTGGGTTCAAGCCACATTTCCGGCCATTTTTTTGCCGCGAATTCGAACGAAATTACGGACGTTACATGAAGTTACGGGGACTGATAGACGGACGGACAGACAACGAAGTTATTTACGTTTGATTTTTTGGGATCTTCCCGAGTAAAATTAAAAAATCCTGATGGAAATGCAAAGATATCGAAAACCACGACGTTAAAAATAAGCAGATTATTGTGAAATTAATTAAAATAATACGAAACGACAGACATCGCCAGCGTGTACAATGTCCGATAAAATAACGGCATTAGCTTTTTAAATATTTCATTTGAATAGTTAAAATGATTTTGTAAAATTAATGAATAATAATGATTGTATTGTTATCAGGAATACCTCTCTCTGGATCTGAACAATCTGAAAGTCAAAGTCGGCAGTGACGACATGAGAATATATTTAGTGAACATAATTAATCATCATCAATATCGCAACTGCCCAGTAAGGGCCGTAATCTCCCCCTCCCAACTACCGCAACTTGGTCTTCCGACATCCCTCTTCGGTCGATGGATTTTGTTTGAAACGTTTTCTTTGCTGGTCGGTCTATAGCGTTAGCGCGTCCATGTCAGCCGTGCTATTTTATTAAATGAGCATAGTTTATCTAAAATTATATCTGGGTGGGCGGCCTATCCTAAAACAAACATAAAAATGAAATAGAAAATGCTGCACTATCCAACCTTTTAAGTGGAAAACGATTTTGCAAATAAATAACCGGCTGATCACGTGACTAGAAGCGCGCGCGTGCTCACACATTTCCACCTTCCGGCGCCCGCAGCTGTTGTGAGCAATCTCTCAAGCAGGGCGCATATAGCGAAGTTTAATTATCCGCCATTGTAAATACCGTAGGTCTACTCTAGCGACGTCGCCAGTGTAAGCAACCATAAATAAACGTCACTATAAAGGTTTCGATAATCTAATGTATACACGCGATTCCTGGGGAGATGAAAGGTTCTAAGAGCATAGTAAAGGTCGCACTAGATATTTATTATGGATTAACATAGGTCTGTCAGCGTAGCGGGGGGAGGGGGAGGAAGGACGTATAAAAATAGACGATTCCAGAGGGCCTTTCTAGAAGCGTTTAACTTTTACTTTTTTTGTATAAAAATAGAGATGAGTCTAGCATCAATATTCTTACTATTTTCAAATTAAGGAAACCGCTTGTGCTGTGAACTAACTTGCTGGTGTCCTGGAATGGGGCTTGAACCACCGACCACTGCATCAATAGGCGAGAGACATAACCACTACACCAACTATCTACTCACGAAAGTTCTCCGAATTTCTTGATGTTAGAAACTGTCTTGATATTATATACGAATTGTAAAAAAAATACTTTCTAACCACAAATATTAAATCAATATGCGTGAAATATCTAATCAAATAGAAATAGAAACATTACACAATCGTTAAGGTCGACGTCCACAGTATATTTTTGAGTGTTTGAATAACATATACATAACAATACGGTTACTTTAAAAATAGGCTTGATCTTGATGCGTAATGAATTTATATAAATGACAATAATTTAGCTACATACAATAAATTGTAGTTTCGTAACTGTTCAGAAGATAAGTCTAGTTTAATTAGAAGAGGTCCGTTCGCGGGGCTATTAATTAATTACAACACTTAATATCCCTCCTATAAAATGATGTGGGCATCTATAGAGCAGACTTACTTGGATAATTACTCAAGGGAGAGGGTACCCACAACAGGGATATCGGAGGATCAACGGACTTAGGGAAGGTATTAATTTAATTAAATAATATCGTCAACACATAACGCTGAATTAATTAAACCACGAATTTCACAGACAAGATAATGCATCTAATTCTCTTTTTTAATATGAAACCATTCCATATTGCTTTATTGGTATTTATTTATTTTTTAAAGAATCTCAATGGTGTATTTTATAATGGTAAGAAGTAAGTACAAGGGGTATACCAATTGCAAAGATCCACAATACAAAATAAAACACGGTGAAGTAAAATATAAAATATGACAAAACCAGTCGGTTACTCGGTTGTGAAAAACCGTTCTTCTAAACTTCCTTTATTAACTAAGTGTGGAACAGTCAATTCATACAGAACCACATTAACACTATAAAAAAGTACTCTTTTTTCTGTTTTATAAATAGCATATTTATCTACATAAATAAATATGCCGGGTATCAAGTGGTTAGTTATTCAAACATCGGGTTGGACAAATCTAATAAGAATTTAGAACGTCAAAAAACGTTCTTCAACACAGGCGAAACAACTTGATTCCGGAAAACGATACTCCATAAAAATAACGAGACTTGATGAACCATTGTGACTTTAACAAAAACCCCCAAATGTACGCTTAATCGGGATGACAAAAGACAAAGCAAGTGGAATTTTGACGATTTGGTTGGAAGAGCTCGTCTCTAGCGCAGTGAAAACGGAAGGGGAACTCCCTTTTTGTAAACAATTTAAGAAAATTAATCTAATTACGCTTATGTCTACTTTTTTCATTAGTTTTTATTATTTCGAATATTGAATAATGACCACTGTTAAAGATTACTTTTTCACTACTCGGTACCCCGAAAAGGAACACAATGAATATATTTAATTAATTCATTAATTAATTAATGAATATGCTTCAATCGCGATGAAGCAAAAATGACCACATATATTATATGAACCTCACATGGGCTTTGGACATTTCCCCCAGAACTAGACAATTCACATTAGGACAGAGGCCACTCTTAACGCACATGAATTGATTTCAACACCAGAATGCGGTAGTGCTTATTAGTGGTGTTTCTCATAGTGATAAACTGGTACTTAAGACAACCAGAGATAACAAAACTCTCAGACCAGGAGTTTCAATCAAATCCAACTACCATACTACCGTACCCCCATCATGAACGTTAGGAATATTTGACCAGAACCGGCTCCACTTACATCAAAAATAAATATGATATTTGTCCTACTTTTTAGAATTATACAGATACATAAGTCCCTCTTCTCGCCTATCACGATCCCCGGCTCTATGCGGATCTCATTAGAGATCAGAGTTTCCGTTCATCCTGACTCCTCACGTATCCATAACCCTTAATTTCGGTGACAGTTCGTCACTATGCCGGCAACACTTTTTCTATTCGGACTACGTGTCTCATCAATATTCTTACTATTTTCAAGCAAAACTAAACGCTCGTGCTACAAAAAAAAACTGCTCACACTTGCTGATCTCCTGAAAGGAGGCTCGAGCTTCTGACCCCTAGATAACCAGGCGAGTGTCTTAACCACTACACCAACAAGCACGTCGAATAAAATTATTCTCCATCTATCTTATAGAAATCAAATGGTATTTGGTAACTAAATCAAAATATATTATATATTATACATAATATGAATATCGTTCAAAAACGTTCGAGGAAAAGGATTTCGAGATAAAAAAAAATACATTTATTGCTTGACATGTGTTAAGAAAATCAGAGTATCTGGTCCAATCTCCAAAAAGACAACAAATTAATGCTATCCGCTTACCGTTCTCTTTGTATGGCTTATTGAAAAAAGCACTAAAAGAAGGATAATTATTTTTAACGAACAAATAAATTGTTCGCTTGGCTGGTAACAAAAATGATTGTACCCAAAAGAAGCAGCACATTGAATTCGCACATTTTGTCATAATAAAAAAATAATCACATTACCTTAAAATGACATAATGAAGAAAATTTATAATGGAATACGTTTTCAAATGCGACTTTAGCACCCCCTTGATCGACCGCCTCGAGCGGATGCTTATTCAGCGCGTAGCTAAGTCCTTCACTGTGAATAGTCTTACGATACCAAACCATAATTAAATAATTAATTCGTGTACACATGTATACACATACATATTGTATATAATTTAAGATTAAAAGAAGTCACGCCTTTCAAAAGATCAACTAATATAATTTCAAAAGGAACTTTCTTAAGGATACCCCTTCACGGAGACTATTGTCTCGAGAGCAGCTGTAAAGGTCGATGCACACTGGTAGGGTCAGTACACACCGCGTATAAAATATAGCATTTCCGAGAATGAATAGTGTGGACGCATGAATTTAAGGACAGAAACGATTACCATTAAGACGTGTGCCGTACGTAAATGAGTTCTGATAAGAAAACAAGAATGAAAGAAAACGGATTGCAATGAAGGTGAAAATGCAAAATGTAGAAAGTTCGTAAAAAAAATCTCATTTCCTTCGTTGTTTTTGGCAAAGCAGTCGTAGTCGCTTTGATAATGATGACACCACAGTCAATTTTTTCGGCGCCATCTACCTTGATCTGCAGCAATCCTGATGGATTCATGAGCCATGGTTGCGGATTTCACCAGATCTATCCATCTAGTTAGGATTCCCTGGACTACGCCTGGTACTGCCAGCCTCTCTATTGCATCCGCCAAAAGTATTTCAATACGAGTATTGTGGAATACAGATGTCGCTCGATATTTATTTCTTGCAACATGGAGCTGCTTGTTCTGTGATGTGTCACCACAACACCTCTAATACTTATCTTTCTTTTTAGATGTTTCCTACTTTTGCCAACAAGGAAGGAATATGATGCAAAATATTGATAAAACCACAACACTTTGTTGTGTCGTCTGGACGTGGATGGGGTGGATGTGTTTAGCAGTTCTTTAAAAACAATTTAGTAAAAAATTCTGCACCAATGTACACATCTTTCATTAGCCGATCCTTGTGTATTCGGAAATATCCGGCTCCTAAATATTAACCGCAACTTGTTTATGTGTTTACATACTGTATGAGGGCAGTCCAATAAGTACCTAGCCTCACCGCCCGATGGCGCTACTATCGCAAGAAGAATTTACTATCGTGTAGTATATTCTTGTAGACGACTACTGTAAAAATTTCAGTCGAATCGGATTCGTAGTTTTGTTTTGACCGCGTTGGAAGTGGGCGTGTCCGCGGATTTTAGAAAAATGGAAGAAGTGCAATATCGGTCGGTGATTCGATTCTTGTTTTTGGAAAAGAGATCGCGCAGCGAAATCAAAGAGCGCTTGGATGCTGTGTATGGTGACTCTTCTCCTTCGATGGCGACTGTCGAAAATGGTTTAATGAGTTTCAACGTGGTCGCACATCGGTTTTTGATGAGCCACGCCCAGGTGTCCCGAAAACGGCTACCACGGAGGATAACACAACAAAAATCCACGATCTCGTATTAGCAGACCGCCGATTGAAAGTGCGCGAGATAGCTGAGACAGTAGGCATCTCAAAAGGCCGCGTGGGTCATATCCTGCATGAAATTTTGGGCATGAGAAAACTGTCGGCGCGATGGCTGCCGCGTTCGCTCACTCCGGACAGCAAGCGAAACCGTGAGACTACTTCAGAGCAGTGTTTGACACTGTTTAAGCGCAATCCGAAGGAGTTTCTACGTCGTTTCGTGACCGTCGACGAAACATGGATCCACTGGTACACACCAGAGACCAAGGAACAGTCGAAACAGTGGACTTCACCCGGTGAACGTGCTCCGAAGAAGGCGAAGACTGTCCTATCGGCCGGAAAGGTGATGACCACCGTTTTCTGGGATTCACAAGGTGTGACCTACTTCGAATACCTGGAGAAGGGCAAAACGATCACAGGGCTGTACTATGCCGAATTATTGGGCCAATTCGACGCCGAATTGCAGAAAAAACCGCCACATTTGGCGAAGAAAAAAGTGCTCTTCCATCATGACAACGCACCGGCTCACACCTCCGCCCTCGCCACGGCCAAATTGGTCGAATTGGGCTACGAACTGCTGCCCCATCCACCGTATTCTCCAGATTTGGCCCCGTGCGACTTCTTTTTGTTTCCAAACTTGAAAAAGTCACTCGCCGGGCAGAAATTTGAGTCGAATGAGGAGGTCATCACCGCCACGGGGGCCTACTTTGCAGACCTCGAGAAAACGTATTTTTCAGACGGTTTAAAGAAATTGGAGCTTCGCTGGATCAAGTGTATCGAGCTAAAAGGAAATTATGTTGAGAAATAAATTGTCACTTTTCCAAAATTTTCGTTTTTCTTTTGTAGGCTAGGTACTTATTGGACCGCCCTCGTATGTCATTATTTTTAAAGTTAAACACTACACACACTTTTACTGTATGCTTTGAGTGTTTTTTTCTTTATATTTCTATTTTTCTAATATGCATTTCTTTTTAATATAAGGCACGCTGCGACTCTCTTAATTGGATACTCGACATTGCTATTTTTTGTATGTATTTTCAACGTCTCTGTATGTGTATCTTTAGTTGAAATAAAATAAACACTTTTGTCACAAAAAAAACGCCTAAATCACCGCCATTCATTTTCAGAAATGCTGCACAATAGGCGCTTAATACGAATGTTTTAACAACCCATTCGGTAAAAAATTTCTGGGCCACACTAGAGAAAAAGCGTCTCTGTATATGGGGTCCGCACTCCATACAAATAGTGTCATATTGTATATTTTTACATCTTCACTTAGCTGAAATGGAATTAAATATTCTGACGGGGCACTGCATTGTAATGCAAAATCCTCGGCTACCGAATCCGCGGCCACCGGCTACTGACAGCGTCTCCTTTGCCGCACCAACTTCCTGGCAATATTCCATTCCTGGTCGTGTCGCTGACCTCTGTCGTCTGGGCTTTCAATTAATTTCCATAACGACAAAACAACAAACTCAAACAAACGACTGCGGATAATGGGCTGCATTATTTATGCGATCGGCTGAATGAGTCGGAAACTACCCATTATCTATTGTTTTGAGTTTCTCAATAATATCATCGTGTACAATATACATATTATTCTTTGCGCCGTAAATTATGGAACCGATTTTAACATTCAGGTCTCGGAATTGATGCGAATATTGTTGGACATGTACTATCGAAACACAAAATCTTCCAGTGGAAAAAGTATAGAGGTATGTCATAAAATGAAAATTAGCATAGACGATCACCTGCATTCATCACATGCCGAGTTACGTGGATGTCTACGTCAAGCTAAGTGTACAATATTCATGTTTAGCCAAATCAAAAAAAGGTGATACTTAAACCAATGTGTCGGAGTCAAGAAAACGACACTAGGCAATCCGTACAACATAATTAATTAAAAGTTGCCCAAAAACAAAAGAGGGCCGAATGCTCGGAAGCACATAGCGTGATAAAATAGTTAGAAGGTAACAAACAAACATAAATGCTTTTGTAAACAGGTTTGTCTGTTTGAAGTGGAAATAGATGAAACAGGTTGATCAAACGTGTAAACAAATGGAGTGCTTGGACATCGAAATAGCAACACAGAGATAGATGAGATGATCCAACAACGTCCAGAAATTTTCTGGAAACGAATATGAATGAAGAATGTTAGTTAGTTCACGAGAGAAGTGAAGAAGGCGTATGCCCTGCAGTGGACAGACACAGGCTGACGATATGCTGATGATGAATATGGGGTAGGTTTGGTCTGCATCTGATATTTCGAACTACGTAAATTTTTTAACGTCAAGACTGACTCGATGAAAAATGAAGTCTTTAAATGTGGATGGAAATATCATCTGCGAAACCAACGATCGAAAAACCAACCAATGGCAGAATAACCCAGAAGAAACAACATACTAGCAGGAAAGCAATCGGCTTCGCCGATTGCTTATTGCTAGGCCCTGCGGGCGGCTATTGTGTTACAGCAAACACAATTGTTTACCTATGCCTACGACAGCCGCTTCGCGGCCAATTGTATTTGGCAAATTTCCATTATTGCTATTGTGGCCGCTTCGCGGCCAATGACGGTCGTCCCGCGGCCAATTGTGTTTGCTCTGCAACAAACACAATTGATTTCCTTACTGTTACAAAGTTAATAGAATTTGATAATTGGCAGTATTCTGAAGTAAGCAATATTTCTTTTTTTGTTTCTTGACAGTTACTGTATAATATTGTGATGCTGTCAACTCTGAGTTTTTAAGTTTGGCTGGTTTAAAAATAATGAATTCATCAACATTGAGGAGAAAAAAATCAGGTTTTAGTGTCTATGGTAGCTGTCAGTGACATACAAAAAATGAAACAGCTATCGAATTCTTCTTTGTATTTATTTTTATCGATAAAATTACAGCGTCTTATTTATTAATAAATTACATAGCATTTTAGTTTAATGATTATTGATAAATGAATGTATTTTAAAAATATATCATTTTGTAGTCCATTTCACGACCATCATCTTTAATACTATCCACATAATAAAATGTAAAGATTGGACCTTCTAAACGCCCGAGTACATCTTCGTTAACCAATCGAGCATGTTCATTCTTTGGACACAGTATCGCTCGTTTACTCATTAGGGGAACATCCGCTATAGAATGTACTTCATTATATATGCTTTGAACAACATTTTGACTTACACTTTCATTTGGAATAAGCACTGATGACGCATACTTTCCTTCCACAGGAGGCAGCTTTCCATCGCCTAAATCTAAAAGCCACTGTGTAAATGAATTTTCACCTTCTAAAGCGGGGACATTAGTTTTCAAATTGAAAATAGTAAAATTTTTCCAATGTTGGCTGTTTTTAATAGATGTCGCTACTAACTGACCGCGAGAAGCCCTTCGAGAAACTGGTAGAAATTGTCTAGTCGCCGCCCAAAATGATTACTTTATTGCCAAAAATATCATTATTACCCATTATATCGCGCAGAGTACGTTCAATTATATCTAAAGCTATAACTGGCGCCATCGGTGCTTCATCCCAGATGATAACATCAGCTGCACTTATAATTGCACGGTTCTTGGATGTCACTCTGCATGTGGTGTTATTCTATAAATCAAGAAGTAAATTAAAAGCCATGTGACATGTACGTCCACCTGGTAATAAAATTGCTGATATTCCTGTCCAAGCAACAGATAAAACTTTCTTAGATCTTACTCTTCAAGTATGTATAATAGTCTTATAAAGGAACGTTTTACCTGTGCCACCAGGACGGTCAATAAAGAAACATTTTTTTGTTTCAGGTACATCTGAAATTTTTTACTTAATATACTGTCGAAAGCACAATGTTGTTCTCGATTGAGTTTTCCAGCCATCTCTAACCCTAAAGAACTTTCTAATGCTAAATTAATATCAACCACTTCATTATAAGTATTGCTGTAATCTGGTCCCGGCAAACCCTGTGATGTGCAAGAAGAATTTTCATTTATTAATGCCTTTTGAATATACAAAAGGGAACAATTTTGTGCAATTTCTGCAGTAGCACCTTGACGACTTAAGTCTTCTGACATCAAATCTTTGAAATCGTTCCACAGCTGCAACGGATCTGGTGGGAGGCAATGAAGCATTAATAAGACAAATAGGTCGCGAAGAGCTTTGGGCATCATATACGTTGAAGCTTCAGCCATGCAACGCTGCCATTCTCCAATATCATCGATGAGTCCTAATTCTCGTACTGCATCACGAAATGTAGGAAGTAGACAACCATTAACAGTCCGCAAAGATTCAAAGGACGTAGCGCCAGTCACTTGTAAAAGAAGTCTTAAATGGTATAATTCTATATTTCTAGGAGAAACGGGGGACATGCGACCAATAATCTTGTCCCCGCCACATTGCCTCTTCTTCCACTGCTTATTGCTAGAAAATACATAGAAACTAGTTAAATCCTGATACTTAATATTACATGCCTCATTATCTTGTTGGTTAAGTTTAAACCATGCAGTTAATGTTGTATTATTTAAGGCTGTAGAGTCCAACCAAATTCACCTGATGGAAATAACAATGGAAAAACCATCGGATCTAAATGTTTTGATAACATATTAATACGCTGGAGACCTCTTACATTCTTAGGGTGAACAGCAACATCTACGTTTGGCGGTAACCTACCTTCGTAATCTGCTACATACACAATGGCGACTTCATTATTATTAGATGGAGCATTATACCTTCTTTGGTCATCTAACGAAGAACGCGTAAAGAGTAGTTGAATATTCCGCATCTGGCCCCCGTGCTCTGAAACTATAGATTCTTCTTCCTCAACCGCTTCTTTCAACCTTTTGTATTGGAGAGCATATGGACTTACACGACGGATGACATTATCAATAGTTTCCATTATATTTTGTTGACATCTAAGGTTAGACGGATGGCTCATACGTACCCTGACTGCTTCATCTGCATCGTAAACATATAGTTGCGTATATGCCGGCACCTCTCCATCACTCTGCAAACTTCTAGACGTTCTATGATATACTTCACCTGAAATTTTTAAACAATACGGGCCTACACCTGGTATGTCACTTATTTGCACTCCGAAAGATGCAAATGCATTAGCACAGTTGTACTGAGGAATAAATTTCTTAAAATTTTTAGACTCATTTCAGCATCAAAATGAACCGCTTTGCAATCTACAGTACTCTCCGTGGCCACGAATTAAAATTGTTAATGGCACATTTAAAATAAGATTTCGCATTTCTTCCTTCAGCATACACTCTTTGCCTAGCATTTTTACGTTCCCGCTGGTCAGCATTCCTTCTTTCACATTCCTCTTCTGTTATGTTTGACAGTCTACGTCTGGCATTTCTTCTTTCATATTGTGAACTCGAATCGCATTATCAAATTGCCGCTTTGTGATGTTGAGTCTTCCATCGGAATTCTGAAAAATATTAATATTTATGTATAAATACGGAGAAAATGACACGTAAAATGACATTCGCGCTACGCGCTGTGAGACTTTTGAGGTTATATGAGAGACGTTTATGAATCTAAGGTTAAGTTCACTTTGCAGTTTAAATAAAATATAAAGCGTAATAAATGTTTAATAAATAAATGTTTTGAACGTTTATTGAAGCAAGATGAATGCAAAAACAATAAAAAGAAAAGCGTAAACGTATACTCACTGTCAATGTCATAAAGCGTCATTCTGTGGTATGGCCAGCACAAAAATTCGTTGACTGCAATTACGTTGGCTGTTTTGAATACACGGATTCCACGAAAATATTTTAAAAAATCTATAAATTCCGATATTTTAATTTTCGATAATTTGGATTTGGATGTTTTTTGATATCAGTTTGTTCGTATTCCTATATTTTTTAATCTTTTTAATGTACTCTAAAATGTTTTTTTTTTAAACTGGCAACATAAATTATCCGTATGCAGAAACGTACGACATTGGTTGGAGTAATTAATATATAGATTATCGATTCCCGTAAATTAAATTTAACAAATAAAAATATTATTTATGTATGTTAGTCACGAAACACATATTCGAAAACGAGATAGCTTATTATATGAACCCATGTTTTCTTAAACGTATTATTTTAAAACGTGACATACCTACATATTTACGAGTAAATACACAAAAATAAAAGAAGTTAAGTAAAGGTGTAAAACATTATAATAATGGATTTTAACACTTTGACTAAACTTAAAAAACAAGTGTCTTTATTTCCGCATGTGCGGATTAAGGGGTTATATACCTTTTTGTGCGGAAAAAATAAGGAAAGTTTGGATTTTTTTTTAAATATGTAGTAATAATTTTATTAAATCAAAGTTATAATTTTGTAATAGTATATTATTCATTGAATAAAACACGCCTTAATTTATTTAAAAATATTAACAATTGGCGGAGTTATGGCTCTTTCCCCGATACCCTTTTTTTTTCATGAGGCTTGCGGTGATCACCATGGAAGTCCAGCAGGTTAACTGAAATCATAAAATCAAAAATATTTCATTAGTACATGAACATTCCTTGTACTTGAACGATTATTTAAATAAATATTTTGTTTTTTCTGCATACGGGAATGTTTTTCTCAAAAAATCAACATTTTGAGCTCTAAAAATTTTATTAAAAAATTCATATCTGCATGATAAAAAATTATGCATAAAAAATGAATCGTTCAAGTACACAAAACATTAATTACGAACAATTTAAAAAAAAAATTGAAGAAAATCGGTCAAATAGTTTTTCTGCAATC
>JADDOH010003426.1:0-39703 GCA_016648135.1 Agrypnia vestita | reverse complement strand
AATTATTGTCAAAATATCCGCGATAAATGAATAATACAAAATATTTCAAGACAATTTTAGAAGCCATGTACCATATCTAAATGTAATATGAATACTGACTGTCAATTCATTTCTCTTTACATAAACAATTAGGTAACTGCCAATCACATAATCTACTTAAGCGATAAAAAAAATTGTCAATTATGAATGTGTCTTGTACACAAATTTATAGTTTTTTAAAAAAGATACCTACATATTTAATGATGATTAAAAGTGCACATATTTAGTACTTTCAAAGTGATTACAAAAACTAAAACTTCTTCCCTGTTATCAGGCATCGGTATAGCAGTAATAGGTACACAATCATCTATGAAAAAACAGTGTAGGTTAAAACTAGAAATTACAAATTGATTATGGAATACAGGTAAAATAAAGCTATATGTCTAATTGTGTATTTTTCACCTGCAATATAAAATTAAGACTTGTCACTCATTCCACTTCTAACGTGGACTAGAATAGCAACGTGACGGTGGATGATGTACAAAGTTCAGCCTCGGTGGACCTCACAGTGGCCGTGCGACAGGCGAAGCACGGGACAAATGTGGCCCTGAAAAGTGCTGCTCGAACGAGTGGCAGGTGAAACGGCTAGGGTGGAGTTAGCAACAACAGGAGATGCCATTAACAATAGCAAAAGAAGGTACCAGAAACGTGGCCAAGAGAGAGATAATTTTAATGCATAAAAATGGCACATTTAAGTAACAAGGGCAAGCGCGAAGACAAGCCGCCTCGTTCGCACTTGATTTGGTAATATTTTATCAAGAAACTAGGTACACCAAAATCAGGGAATTTTAGATATTCCTTCGTGTTAAATTACGATAATCATAATTCGTTCATGTTCAAGTTATGCTATGAAGTGTTCCTTGAATTGAATCGATTAATTAACCATTTCAATAGTGATTTGTAGAAATCAACCGATTTTTTTCCGTTCTATCGCAATTTCAATATTGCGTTGTATCAATAAATCGATCTTTTTTCAAATTGTTTCCCATATTGTCCAAATTGTTTTCGATATTTTCAAAACGTGTTATTTTCACAATGCCTCCCACGGCAGAAACTTACTACCGTAAACTGACGTTAGCGCAGAATAGATTGTTAAAAACATTTGAAGTAGCTCAAACCGCCTTATAGGATCCAACCACATGTAATTTGCTTTTTGATAGATAGGTTAGTGAACGATTTTGAAACGGCTCACTCCGAAATCTTAGCTCTAGATGACGTCAGCAAAAGTGAAGAGGACAAATGTCGCGAGAGTTTCGATAACACGTATTACCAAATTGTCGCTATTTACAAGGAGTTAATAACTCCCGATATTTTCGGGATATTAAACAATGGCCCAGGTTTCACGACATTTTAACAACTTAATACACGAAAACAAAGGTTTGTCCGATGTTGAGCGTATACAGTATTTATTTTCAAGCCTGTCTGAGAACACCTTCGGTCGCAACCGAACCTTTCCCGTCCAAGGGGCTCATTATCCCGAAGCTTATCAAAACGTCGCTGTATATATAATAAAGTCAATGTGCCGTTTACTACATTCTGAGATGAACGAATCAATTTGCCAATTTTTCATATAAATAATGGAGATATACTAAAAAAAACATTGCTGTCCATCTGGAAAGTCTGCCTAGTAATTATTTAAAATATTTCTTTATAAATTTAGACTGTGCAAATATTTTTTAAAACAGTTTCAAACGTTTATCTCAGAATGTACTAAAACGGCATATAGGATTAATTATGCGACGAAAAATTGGTCTCTCGATATCGCAACAGGCGCCAATTAGCATTCATATGTTGGCGGGAAATAATAAACTTACATTTCCCTTCTAATAATCCCTATGAATTTCGTCGCGTTTTCGATGTTTTTAACGAAAATTTAACTATTTTAAAAGAGCTTAATCTCCCAACTGAGCATTGGGATTTCGTTATTACTTACCTAATTCTGTCCAAATTAGATTCGAAAACGAGATGCCCGTTCGAACAAATCCAGTATTTTACGGATTTACCATCCTGTTCTCAACTCAAAGACTTCTTATATGTCAAATGTGAAGCTCTTGTACGATATTCACATTTTTCGTCTTCAGATCGCAATAATTTAGATAGAGTTCGCGGTGTGGATTCAGCACGCGGTGCAAACACGCGTAGATCTGATCAGGCTGCTCAAAAATGCACGTTCTCGCTTCTTTATTCTGTGAAGAAGGTACCATCTGAAACCGAAGGGTCCTCGACTCCTCAACTTCTGCGAAGTGCTTATTTTTCGAGGAAGCCCATTCCATCTCCAAGTGAAAAGCCTTTGCACTTAAGTCGATTCAGGATCGCGTATAGTTTTCCAAAGCATACCATTGGTGCTTCAACTGTCTTCGGCCTTCTTATCATCTAAAAGACTGTAAATCTATGTTCACGTGTCAGAAATGCCATCAAAAGCAATTCACCGAGAAGAAATCATTTATTCTACAAAAGGGGATTATCACCCCACGACATCTACGAATCAAGATACGTTTACTTCCGATTCTCCGATTCGTGTCCTCACCAATTTAGGTGACAGTTCCGTGGTTCTCTTATCTACTGCCAATGTTGACATTCGTGATTCTGTCGGTCATTTCCAAACCTTTCGAGAGCTGATCGATTCAGGTAGCTAAGCGCAGTTCATCACAGATCGCGCTGCTGACCGTTTAGGTATCCAACGTGTGACCAGCTCTCGAACAAGCCAATCTTCCGCTCTCGTGTCATCAAATTAGAGGTTGGTTAACACCAAGGGCAAGTTCTTTTTAACGTCAATGCGCTCACACTATCCACCATCTGTGGCAACATTTTCACAGTTCGACTGAATAAGTCTAGGCATCATTTACGAGACTTACCTCTGGCGGACCCTGACTGTCATAAACCAGAACCGATTGACCTTCTTTTCGGTGCTGAGGTCTTCTCCTCTCTCTTTACACCTGGAAATGTGAAGAGTGGCCTTCATCAGCGATCAGCTCTCAATTCCGTATTCGGTTGGCTCCTTTTTGGCTCGGTTGGTTATGACACCGACCACTTATTTTAGCCTACGAGGACCGCCTCCATGAATAGGTTCAGAGAATGTGGGAATTAGACACCATTCCTCAATCTTCCTCGCTTACTCCTGAAGAACAGCGTTATGAAAGGATTTACTGCGCTAATCACTCGCGTGATCGTTCGGGACGAGATTGTAGCTTTATCTTTCCGATCAAACTGGGATTGACCTGTATTGCCTAATATCTTTTAAAATACTAATTTTCTAACAAAAATCTCCACGATACACTGTGCCATTCCATTAAATCATGATTGAGATTAAAAAAATATAATAAATGTCACGAAAAACGGTTAAAAAAAACGGAATTTCGTAGTGGGTCTAAAATGACCCACCACTGCCGGCCGTGTTTTGTTTTGACCCATCGGGCTTTAAAGGCGGCCATACACACTCCGGTGCATCGTAGAGGTACACCGCATATCGCAGATCGGTCCGTACCGCAACGTGTATGGGCTTACCCGTAGATCTCATACACGTTGCGGTACACCGCATGAGTCTTACTACGATTTTCGAGTGTACTATAGTAATGGGTCCGCTCTGTACTCACTACTACAATGTAGTACTACATTGAAGTGCACACTTCGCACACACACACACTACAAACTACAAACTACAAACACCAAAGTTATTGAAAGTATAAACTTCAAATAGTACTCTTCATTTCAAAGCGAACACTACAATGTACATACACTTCAAAGCTATCGAAAGTATGAGAAACATACTTTAAATAGTGCATTTTTTACGTGAAATTTTTGGAAAGTTGATGTAGATATATGAAGAAATCTCTGGAAACTGTAACAACCCTCCCCCCCCATGGTTTGAAAAATTTTGGGACCCATGAAGAAATTTTTGGGAAGTTGATGTAGCTAAACGAAGAAGAAATCTCTGGAAACTGTAACAACCCCCCCCCCCATGGTTTGAAAATTTTTTGGAATCAAATGAAGAAATCTGGCTAGCGACCTTTTCTTTTTTTGTTAGGTCGCCAAATGTTACTGTGGAGAAAATATCGTCAATTTATCTTAAATATTTTTCTCGTTGACATTTTTTTTTTTTTTTTAGCTCGCCAAATTTTTATTTGGGAAAAAAATATTAACTCACTAGTACTACATTACTTCATTTCATTACACTTCACTTCATTAATACTACAATTACTTCATTAATACTACAATTACTTCATTTCATTACTTCACTTCATTAATACTACAATTACTTCATTACATTACTTTACTTCATTAATACTACAATTACTTCATTTCGTTACTTCACTTCATTAATACTACAATTACTTCATTACATTACTTCACTTCATTAATACTACAATTACTTCATTACTTCATTTCATTTCGTAGTACTACAATTACTTCACTTCAAGTATTTTTTACTACAATTGTAGTGTACACTTTGTAGTCTTCAAACTGGTGAACGTGTGTGTGTTGTAGTCTTCATTTTGAAATGTAGTTTTTCCCTTCGCTAGTGTACTATTCGCATGTTTGAAAAGCATATTTTTATACGGTTATAGGATACTATTTTTTAAAGCTCTTTTGTGCGTTTATTTTTATTTCCTGCTTAAGCAATGTTTTATATGATATTGCACGCGTTAAAGATTTTATATAAATATATTATATGTATATATTCATATACACGTTATAAAATTATACTTTAGAAGGATCAGCTTTTTCAACTACGGTTTTTGCATGACATTGCATAATATGTCAAATATTTTATTCAAAATGGCAGACGGCATTCAATTGTGTTCGCGTGTCACATCTGTCAGCTGTCATCTGTTGCGGTGTCGCACCCAGCACTCGCGGCATGACGCCGGAACGGCCGGAAACAAACTGAAGCCATGTATTCACTAGGGGACAAATCGCGAAACATTCCGAGCGGCATGTCGCATCAACATCTACGCTCATGTTTCGGGGACAATGACGCGGTCATTTGACGTGTACACACCGGGATTCACATATCACTTGTCGCGGAAATGTCGCCCGATGAGGTTATGATGACAGCTGCGTATCTATTTATTTTAACGTAAGAGGAGAAAAAGGTGGTGGGTGTGAAATTATTTACTGCAAAGAGAAAGAAGGATGGATATTCTATGCGATCTTCGAATGTCTGACGGATCTTTTGCCAATTTCTCTCGAATAACAACAACTGTTTTTGACAATTATTACAAATAATCGGGCCTTCCATAGCCAAGCAAGACAATATTAAGGAACGCTGTTGGCCCTCACATCATTTTATTTTTCACTCACTTACCACGTGGTACTGACGCAAAGCATGATGTCGCCGTAAGCTCGCTCGGTAGGATAACGTAGCAACGTTGCCGCGACACGTAGAAATGCTCCGCTATGTTGTGCGCGACGTCGCGGAACAGTGCGCGACGTTGCAACGTCACGTAGACTCTATGCCACGCGTGATGTTGAGGGGCAATTTGTTCCATAGTGAATACATAGCTTGAAACTAAACTAGGGATGGGTAAAAAATATCAATATATCGATATTGTTTGAAAAATATCGATATATTGATATTCAATATCAACGTTCCCTGTAAGGTGTGCGCGTGTGCGCGCGTTCACCTAGCAAAATGTCTCCACACACATGTTTTACACTCCGCACAGTCAATATTATAAAATAAAGTTTCCTTTGCCAGATTTTAGTTTTGCTCGAATGCATGAAACAATACATGCACAATTCTTTCGCACGCTTTCGGAGAAATGAGTCGAATAATACAATTTTACCTATTAATTATATAAAATTCATCCCCTTAAAATGTCGAAAAGGAGTGGATGTGGCGACCGTTAAGAAGAAATCCTGCGATAAATTTAAACTGGAATGGCTCTCTGAAATCGTCGAAAGAAAAATGCCATCTTCAATGCATTTACAAAAAGTAACAATTGGTGAAATATTTGTTTATTCGAAGACATATGATCGTGTCAAATGCATCATATATGTTCCGAAGCAAATATGAAAAGTAGGTACAATAGAAATGCGAAGTTTTTCTAGTAAGTAAGTAACATTTTTTAAACTAAAAAATATGTATTTATTTGGAATATCATATTGAGGCTTGTAATACGGGCTTGCCAGGCAACTTTCCTCCGCTTTCTTCTTACCGGACAAAGCTAGGGAAATTATATAAAATCACAGTAATTAATAAATACCCTATGGGGGGGGGGGTGAAAATTTATCGCACCGCCACTGCACAGATGCGTCGAAGATCCGCACACACAATAGAAAAATTAGAGGGAACGTTGTTCAATATATATATATATATATATATATTCAATATAATATATATAGTCAATATATTTTTTCGCGATATATGAAATATCGATATTTTTTTCTTGGATAATCGATATTTTTTCTTGACGACCCTTTTTTTTGGTCATCGATATATTTTTTTCGATATATCGATAGTTTTTTCCCAATATATCGATAGTTTTTTCCCAATATATCGATATATTTTTCCCGATATATCGATATATTTTCTTCGATATATTTTTTTGGCGACCTTTTTTTGGTTACCTTTTTTTTGCACATCGATATTTTTCTCGGTTAATCGATAAAATAATATAAAATAATAGCTTTAAATGTTGTTTCTCTTTTCAGGTGTGTACTTTTATTATTTTTAAATTTTAATATGAAATATTATGTTCTTTTGCTAATAAAATATATACTCTTTTCAGAGCAACGCAAAAAAGCTTTTATTTTTAAAAAAACTAAAATATTTGGGAAACGGAAACGAAATATATATATATCGACATTTTCTTTCATTTACCCATCCCTACCTTTTGTCCGTCGCGGTCGCAGAGACAAAAAGAATCGAATTTCAATTCTTCTGCGGTCACTCGTACAGGTCTGGAAACCTCCACCCGCGAACACCACACACGCTGCGGTACGTCTCTAGAGGTCGCCCGTACACAGGGCCGGCCCGTTCATATAGGCAAACTAGGCGATAGTCTAGGGCGCTCGTATTTGGGGGGCGGCACCGGCCTAGCGAACGGATAGTCAGCGTCAAGATCATGTAAATCGGTCGAATGGTTTGAACGCGCGGCCGCCGCCCGAACCGAAGCACAGTGGGTCGAAACCGTAATTTGAGGGACTTAGGGACCAACTTTCTTTTTTTACTTTTTTCTTTATGCCGATGGATAGAGCTCATTAACCTTATCAATAGTTGTCCTATGAAACTTTTTCCTAAACTTTATAGTTTGAGCAAAAAAGTTTTGTATTTTTTGTATGGAGCGGATCAAATAAAATTAAATTTCTGCTAAGTGGTGACTAACCCCGTTTTGAAACCTTTTTTTTCTTATACCTTGTCTAGTCTACCATCGTTTGATGCTATGAGCGTGTACATAAACTTGCTACTCTACCAGATAAATGGATCGAAAAAATAAAAAACGTATATATTTATAATATTATTTTTTATTTTCGTAATTTCTTTTATGTCAAACCAAATATGAAATAGTGAGTAAAAGTACATAATAACTCAAATAATCAACAAAAAACGAACATAATTATACTAAAAACTAAATGAAAACTTAATAATACAACAGCAAACATATTTTTTTACAAATTGTAGATAGTAGTTTTACGATATATGTACAGGCTGTACCAGAGCTAGCAGCAAAAACTTGGCAGGTAGATTCCTGACTATGTTATGAGTCTAAAATGTTCAAGCAACCATGACCTAATATCAATAGTTATGGAGATTTTTATATTCGTAACTTCATTTAAGTCAAACTAAATATGAAATAGTAAGTAAAAGTATTATAGTATTAATATTATTATTATACATTCTAAAATCAAACTCACCGCTCGACGCTCTTCACCCTACCCGGCGCGGCGAATACGAACGCGAACAAACAAATAAATAATCGATCGATAATAATGATAAATATTATTAATTAATTATGCATACCTAATTAGCGGTCACCCGGTCGCGGGCCGCGGGTCGCGGATCGCCCGGAAGTCCGCACGTGTCGGTGGGTAGGTACATGTCGAGACAAGTTTGCACCCGCACACATGGCCGGCCGCTCTCCGGGGTTCGTTTTTATTATCATTGTCACGTTAAATTATTTTACAATTGCGGGGACATTTTACATTTTACATTTTTACTGACACGGTTTTCATCTCTGCGTGTTGCATTGATGAAGGCCGAGCGAGGAGGTCGCTTTAGCATAAAATAATGCCAACCAGGCGGCGAAAGTGCTGGGCCGATATGGACGCTTTTGCGCATAGAACGGCTCAGGGTATGTGGTGGGTCCCCCTTCATTGACACGCTTATTGCACATTTTAACGCACACTTTTTTGCCGCTTTCTCTTCATCTATAATAATAAATCGAAACAAAATCTTTTGAAAATAATTCGGTCAGTTTTTTTTCTTTAAATATATCGCTTGTGTCTATTACCATCACGTTTTAAATTCCAATGAAAAAAAAAACCTAAATATATTTAAAAAATTTCACTTATTATTATAAGTTCATAAAACCTTACGAAGAAAAGGAAGAAGAATTGATTTCGAAAAGATTGATGTATTCAAAAATGTGTAGAATACTTAATTACCTACTATCATCATTTTAAATATCTTTAATATTCGAAAAATTCATTGAGATATTATTTAAAAGGAGTGCCGATCACCTCTCTTATTCATATAATATATATACAAGTAATGCAAAACACTCTTTATTATTTTAAAATATCAAATTATCTCAAGATCTCATAGATATGTACTGAAAAAACGAAATTATGTTTGCCGCCATTTCAAGTGATCGATCGCTATCAAAAGTTAGGTGTCGATAATTATTATGCGCGAAATATTGAAGTCGACCTACCTGTCTCAGATGACAAAACGGCTGATTTTAATAAAAACGGGTAAAATTTTCATAAAAATCAATAATAAACATAATACATGTGACATTTCATATGACAGATTCTCCGCTGTGCTAAACCAATTAAAAAATAAAACTATATAAAAATCAACAATAAAACCAATACAGGTAGACCAAAACTAACTAAATGAACATTTAATAGTACAACAGCAAACTTCACTATTTTTTTACAATTGTAGATAGTAGTTTTATACGAGATATTGTTCAAATATAAGAGCTAGATGGGAACGAAGTAGTCGTATTTAACCCAGTTTATAAGGAAAAATTGTGATTGAAGGAATCATCTCTGAAGCTGTGATTTTATGACCGAATAGTTTTATGTTTGTATGAAAGTCCTCTATCGATTTATATACATTTAATTTGTGGCTAAGATTTTATATAAAATGGCGGCGAATATGCAAACTTTGTTGGGAGAGGTTACAACCCCTTTAAGATTTTTTGCAATAGGGAGATCACACTAATGCCTTAAATTCTCTAGTATCATATCACCTCAAGCTCTCGGTAAAATAATTCCAGAGACGTGTGATGCCTTTTGTTTCATGTTCTGCGAAAGGATTACCTGTAAATACCTACCTAATAAAATAGTTTTGTTTAAAATATTCATTTATTTAGATTTTAATACTTACGACCGCCAAATTTTGATTTCAGTTTTGCGATCAGGGCACTTAACTACACCAGGATACCTACTTATTTTTAAGAAAATCGAGTGAGGCCATAAAATAAAGTTTAGCCTTTATTTATAGTTAAATCTGAAGAGAAAAATACGAATCAAAATTATAAAATATGTTTTAAAAAATATTAACAATTAATTTATATGAATAATTTTATAACCATATTCATATTGGCATCAGGCTCCAATTCTTTTAGTTTTTGCAGCAATTTTGGGTCGATCGTGGTATTTTTTATGCGCTAAAGATACGGTTCCAATTTATAAACTTCGATTTCTTTACAACGCTTAAGACTTTTCATTTAAAAAACATTGCACCCAACATAACCTCTTCCTGTCACAGCTACGACATCACATAATAGAGAGATACTGAGAGCATAGAATAGAGAATATAAACTGAGAGCGCCACACACGCACAGATTTGTCAGCCGCGGCCGCAGACAAAAAGTATAGAATTTCAATTCTTCTGCGGTCACCTGTACAGGTCTGGAAACCTCCACCCGCGAACACCACACACGCTGCGGTACGTATCTAGATGTCGACCGAACAGATGTACCTCTACGGTCTACCGGAGCGTATATGGCCGCCTTTAGATCTAGGGTGGTGAGATACTTGGTGTTTCTTAAGTTTTCAAGAGTTCGATTGATATTGGGCAGCCGGTATGAGTCTGACTTGGTGACGTCGTTCAATTTCCTTGGGTCTAAGACAAAGCGTGCTGACCCGTCCTTTTTTGGTACGATAAATACGTTGTTGAGCCACCCGCTCCGGGCTGGTTCTATTACGTATAGGGCCATCATAGTATCCAATTCCTGGATCAACTGTTGACGCCTGACGTGTGATACGGGATAGGTTCTTTGTTTAACCGGAGGGTGGTCTCCGGTGTCGATCACATGTGAGACCAAACGGGTTCTCCCGAGGCCTACTTTTTCAAAGGAGATATCTGTGAAGTCGCTCTTGACTGAATCTAGCCGAATTCTTTGCTCAGAGGTGAGTTCTTCGATAGATATCAGGCAGGCGGGAGGTGTGGTGCGGTCGCTAACGGCGGTAGGTTCCGTAGCCGCTAGGGCGATACGGGCCTTTCCGTTGGGAAATAGGCTGGGGGCTAGGCCGGAGATTCGCAAGAACGGGGCTCCCAGAATGATGCAGTCGGAGAGTGACGGTACCACGACGAAGTTAACCTGAACGAGCCGTTGGTCAAAACGCACGGGCAGGGTGATAGTGCCGCTGGAAAATAGCGGAGAGTCGTCCAGCGTTCGCACCGAAATGCCAGTGGGTCGGATCCTATAGCCGAGGTCGACGAATGATTCATATAACGTACCACCCAGGATATTCGCGCCGGCACCAGAGTCGAGTAGGGCTCTGAACGAGATTTGATGTATTTTAAAAGAAAGAAACAGCCTGTTGTCTAGTTCGTTGGACATCGGGGCTGTATTTAAATGGTAGGTGGTCTTAAACAGTCTGATTGAGGCCAGCCAATCAATCCATTCCTTCGAGCGGTATGGAGATTGGCTGGACATTAGTTTTTTGAGTTGTATGGAAAGTTAGGTGGTGGTCTCGATACATCGGGGAGGGGAACCACCGAATTCGGGCGCTTACTGGGCTGTATGCCTTCACTTTTTATTTTTAAGCGCGGCGACCGTCTTGGCGGCGGTGCCTGACCGGCTGCCCTTCGTCGCCGGGGACACTCTCTAGAAAAATGGTTTCGCTCGTTGCAATTAAAGCAGCGCGGAGATCTCGATTTAGTAGGGGCCGACGCAATTGCTCGTGGGTTAGGGGCCTTGCGCGGAGGCTGTCCGAAAGGGCCTTTTAATGAAGGAGAGTCTAGTCGTTCGAACGCGGAACATAGTGACTCTAGGGCGGCCACCGACGTGGGTCGCGAACTGACTAGGACTGCTGCGAACCTCGGGAGCAGTCCACGGCCGAAGACCTGAAGGAGTTCTTCCTCTGACAGAGGAGTGTCAACGATGTGGTTTAGTGTTAAGATTCTAGTCACATAATCCGCGGCTGTTTCGGAATCGGATTGTTTCGATGTCCATATTTCGAGTTTCTTGTCGACCGAATAATCCGGCCGCTCGAATCTATGGAGGAGAGATGATTTGAACTGGTTCCAAGATAGGTCTGCTCGAATAGTAGCCCTATAGAAAATTAACGCCCTATCCTTTAAAAATTCTGGAAGGACATGAGTCAGCTGTTGGACGGGATAGCAGCGCGCGCGCGCTATTTCCTCTAGGCGAATTAAAAATTCGCGCGCGTCGCCGGTGCCAGAATAAGGAGTGACTGGCCAGGAGCCAAAGTTGACATTTGGAATATTTAATCGCGCTTCTGGTTGTAATAATGAGGGTGCCTGGGTAGCGGTTGTAGTAGATTCGGTTACTGTCAAAGGTGTATCCGTTGTTAGTTCAGGCGCCATAGACAGGTCCTCGTACGCATGGGCATGGGCGATTGGAGCCACATGTGGTTGCGTGCAGGATTCGTTGTGTAGTCTGGCTTGCTCGCGCAATGCGGCCAAGCCAGATAATGGGGTTATTCCTTGCTCGCGGAGAGCCTTTCTTAACGTGTGTAAACGAGCAGTTTGGTAATTAGGAATGCTAGAAAGGGTTTCCATGGTAAGGTTAGTGGTGAACTTGAGTAATATTTGTAATTGCAAGCAGCCGAGTTATTGATTTAGAAAATTGAAATTTGAATTACGATGATAGCTAGGCGTTTCAAAACTTTTGAGCCCGAGTGTGCTCGATGTGGTCCAAAACTTATGAGTCGTACAGTGGGCGTTTTTTGTAAACGGGGAATGGCGCGAATTATTTCGGTAATTAATGGCGATTATTTTTACGCGGTACGACAGTCTTAGGTTGTGGGAGGAAAGTGGAACAGTTTTTTTACAACAAATGCTAGAGTTCTACAAGATTACATAAAAGAGTGTGTACTGATTGACATTATATTTTACTTTATCCATACAATGTGTAACCATAACCATTTTTGGACCAATCTGAAATCTGTAAGGGGTGGCCCATGAGTTGGGCGCCATGTGAAATGTGGAATTTACCAATAAACCCCTGAACGCGGTTGCCGAGAACGTACTTGTTCTCTCATATGCAGAATTGCTTCTACACGATCTAACTGACCAACCAACGCTCAGGGTTATCTTACCAGGATTCTAAGCCTCAGTGGTTGTGGTCCATTCCCTTTACTTTCTTTCAGATTGGTTGGGGAATAGTATGGAGAAAGTAAAATAAAAAAAACAGGGCCTGTATGGTTTACATGAGGTTTATTACAATGAGATGGTATCCAGTCAATTCAGTACACAGAGAATAGTTCATAAGGCACAAATTCTACAGTATGTTATACAATTTATAAACGTGGTTTCATATGGGACAATGAAATACAATAGTAAAAGGTTTAAGAAAAACACAGCGCCGAATTATCAAGTATGACCCTGGTGGCTACTAAAGTCAAAAAGGATGCTCCTTTATAATTTTATATATAAATAAAAATATTTGTTTATTACCAAATGGAGGTTGAGTGGGAGCTCTCATAAGGAGATTAACCCATTACAGCATAGCGTCCGATAAATCGGACGCAAGTAAATTTAACATATTTGGTAGAAAAAATAAATGATTTGGTAGTTTCTTTGTTTTGAACGATAGTTCAATATTTTTTTTATATTGGGAACCCCATTTGAAACGGTTAAATACCATAATTTGCTCGTTATTTGTCATTTTCGAAAATGGCGGATCATGGTCGGGCTGTTTTAAGAAAATGGTTAGCATTATTTTGTTTTTCTTGTAATACTTACGATAAAAAAATTTAAAAATGTATAATATTTGATGAAATAATGTGTACCTATGTAAAAATATGCTTAATTTTATGTCAAAATTGTTACTTTGCTTCTTATGTGTGTGATTTTGATGCCGTCCGATATATCGGACGTTATGCATAGCAGGCTCTAAGGTTTGGTGTTTGATAAAATAATAAAAGACAACTTTTACAGCTTGAAGGTGCACGAAATTTTATCGGCTTTAGAATACGAAGATGACAATGATACCGCGGTGAACCTTATTTACGTTGAGCCACTTATTGAACAGAGTGGTCAGGCTACGGATGAGAACAGTGACAAGTCTGACGATGAACATGATGCCAACCTAAACCATTTGGGACGCACATTGATTCAAAGTAGATGTAATCTACAACGATTACAAGCAAAGCGAGATGATTCTATCTATGCCGTCAGTATCTTCAGGTATCCAATCATCAAATACTGAAATTTTGCAGGCACCTTCATCGAGTGAAGAAAGCAATGATGAAGATAATGAACCACTTTCTTCTCTAAAAGCGCGTAATAATCCACCAAAAAAGTCTTAGGCTAAAAATAAAAGAACAATATTATGGAAAAAACAATTACCTAACTTCACAATCCCAGAATACAGCACACAACCAATTTCAGAAGAAAGTCAAAATTGTCAAGACCCCTTAGATTATTTCAAGCTCTTTTTTCACAAAGATTTAGTAAGACACATTGTAGACCAAACAAATCTTTAAGCGGGTCAGAAAAATAAAATTTTGATGATTACAGAAGATGAAATTTGCATTATTTTCGGTGTTATGTTATTGTCGGGCTAAGCCAAGTTACCAAATAAAATACTATTTTTCTAGAGATAATGATGTGCCGAAAATTCTTGCAGGAAATATAAGATATAACAGATTTGAAGCGATACTCCAATCTTTACACCTGAATGATAATACATTATTTTCAGCTTCTTCTGACAGGCTGTATAAGTTGCGTCCACTGCTAGATAGTCTGGGTGAATCTTTCCGAAAACACTATGGATTAGATGAGTATTATAGTGTCGACGACATTGTCTCACACGACGAACTCGTTACTATATGCGTTTAAACTAGTTGAACACACTGTTTAACTTTATAACACGGCGGGAAGTATATTATTTGCGTTTAAATCATTTGAACACACTGTTTAACTTTATAACACGGCGGGAAGTATATTATTTGCGTTTAAATCATTTGAATACAGGGTTTAGCTTCGTAACACGGCGAGAGGTATGTTATTGGCTCACATTCGAAAAATAACAACAAACAATTCCGACACCGTAACTTTTATGCAAATGGCGACTGTAATTTGCTTAGGGCGGGCGGCGTAGCTGACGCACCTCAGAACTCGGTTCCCGGATGATGACTGGTGAAGACTCCCTGCCGGGCGCGCAGCTATCCTATATTAGGATGGAAGGCTAGCGGAAGAGGGTGCGGGGGGGGGTCACGCGCCGGTACAGTCGCTCCAAGAGTATGGCAGCGCGGCCCGCCGCGGCACGCCCTCCGTCTCCTGCTCGGAGGCCCCGCGAGGGCGGTTGACAGGGATACTATCATAGTGTGTGTGACTCGTAAGCCTGTGTGTATAACCTTCGCGCCTTGGCTCCGGCCGCTTTGCTCGGCGTGTGCGATTTCGTGTATTATTATGGTTACGACGGAATATGTAATATTTACTTATTTATATTTATTTGTTACGACAGAATAGTAATACTTCCTTTCTATCTAAAAGGAAGCATTACACATCCTATAACTTGTTGAGGCCTTCTAACAACGTGTTTTCAGATGTAACAATTCCAGAACATTCCGTCAGGCCTACGACGGAACGCCTTAGGGAACATTGTCCCTGCGATACCCAAGAGATGGACAAACAATGTTCCAAAAATCGTTCGAGACTACGAATTCCCGTGTAGGGAAAACAGTTCAAGATAAAAACGTCTAGAGAAGACTTCTGAGGCCGGCCACAAGTAGGGTTGCCATATGTCCCGTATTACTGCATGTCCCGTATTACTACGTGTCCCGTATTTGTCCCATTAGTCCCGGCGGAACATATCCTCTGGATTGTACGATTATGAATGATGCGAAAGTGAATATTACGCTTGTAGGTTTGACTGAGTTTCGGATGAATGAAGGAGGAAGACCATATAAATACGTCCTCGTAAAGAATGCGAGGAACTTCGGATGATTCAGACAGTTCACTCGTGTGTGGGTGACTCGCTGGGAAATTTTAAGGGGATCTAGTTAATTTTAAGTTTTGTTCATGTTGCGTTAATATGATGTTCTTGCACTGAGTGGTTATCTGCCAGTCCTCTGCCTTCCTAGTCGGTTATCACACTGTGTTTTTTTTTTCTTTCTTTTCCCAACTACGGGGTTGTCAGTCCGACTTGAGCCATCTACTGCCGTCTCCTGTGGGATTCTCTTCTTTGTAATATGTATCAACGTTTTATTATTTATACACTGTTTCTTTGCTTTGATTGCTTTTGCCGTTTTTTATTGGTTTTCGTAATATTATTGTTACATATATTTTTTTTTTAAATATTTATCTGTTTATGGTGACATATCTGCTCTTATTATGCTTATGTTTAAGTTGTTTATTGATAATAAAAACGTATCTATAGGTTGAGACAGTGAATGGCTTTGATCTAGTGGCCGTGCCGCTTCGCAACGGTTTACACGACCGGTGCGGAGCAGCACGGTCCTGCTTGTTAGTAGAAAAAAATGTGAACCAGGAGACGATTGAGTGGGACGGATATGGAAGTTTTTTAGAACTGTCCTGGATAAGCGGTGGGTACCATTCACCATTCACATATGTCCCGTTTACACCGATATTTTCGAAAAAATACGTAAATCGCCCGAGCCAAGTGACGTAGGCGGCCGGCGGCTGAGATGTGAGTTACCATTATTAAAGTAAAATCAACTTCAAAATGTAACGGGCGAAAAAGTAAACTAATGTTAATTTAAGTAAGAAATTCTTACTATGATGACTTGGAATAAAAAAGTTGATTTTTATTTTTTGTTTGATTTCTTAAATATTATATAAATGTCAAATTCGAATTGCGAGGGACGCGGGTAGAATAAGTTTTTCTTGGTTTGTCTTTCACTAAGTACATAAACATACATGCCCTGGTGTAGTTGAAACGCTGCGTTTCGGCATTAAATTGCGTTTTGGGCATCGAAAGTGTCAAAACGTCCCTTATTGGTTCCTGGAAGTTATGGCAACCCTAGCCATAAGGTAAGTCTGCTTTAAGGGGTTATACAGTTAGAATTTTCAAAAAATCGAATTATTTTTTATTTAAATTTCGTAATGTACACATATTTAAGTAAACACACGAAAAATTTCAAGTCAATCCGGCGATTATTTTCAAAGTTACGCGCATATTTGTAAGCACGTGGCGAGGCCGGAGCGCCAGCGCTCACCTAGAGAGCAGTCCCTTTTATTTTTACCTACCTATTGTAAACGCTGTACCTTTTATTTACTTGTCCATCGTTAATATTCCCTTCTAATGTATTCAGATGAATAATGTGAAAGTATGGCCCTGGAATAGACGACTCGATGTAAGTTTAAAAAAATGTTTTTTACTCTATGTAAGGCTCTTTTGACACTTTATAGCCATTTTTCTCAAAACTGTCTCTTTAACATCGGTGACAAAGATTTCTCGGAAACGGCTCAACCGATCGGTCTCAAATTTTAACACAAGCTTCTTAAGTATATTTTTTAGTAATTAATTGAAGGTTTTTTCTCGCCGATAAATATTTTTTTTTATAAACAATTTAAGGCCAAAATTTCGCTCAAAAATCGTTTTTTTTTTTTGAGAAGTAACCATTTTGTCAAAAAAAATTATTTTGCTTATTCCTTCGATTAATTACTAGATAATACATTACTTTGACGAAATCCGTTTGGTTTTTTTCATTTTAGATGATCCAGTTAAGAGATATCGTTGTCACCGCAAGATGCCTTTTTTGAGAGGAGCTCCTGGAGATCAGCTATAGCAGCTTTCAAAATTATTATTTTACAAATACAAAAATGTTAAAATACAGTTAAAAGTAACCATAATATGTGTACAAATTTTCACATTAATAAATTTAAAAGTCTTCTCAGAAAAAAAAATTGAAAAATCGCTTTTTTTGGGCCTCCTGACTGTATATAACCCCTTAAATTGTTCAATGTCACGACGAAAACAATATGGCCGATGTGCAATGAAGATAGATGCGTATAGCTTGATGTTGCCAATATTGAAATTGAAAAACTACTTTTTGAGATATGAGGGTGGTCCAATTTAGTTTCCGGTCCAATATAGTTATCATACTTTTCCTTTTAGCTGAACGTGCCAGCTGTAAGAGAAAGTATGGTAGCTATATTGGCATGGTGACAAATATGCTATCATTGGTAATCATCTCTTATGCGCATCCTACAGCCAATCATTAGCATATTGTGACGCCAACATATTGCGACAAGACTGTAGAAAATTGAGGATTTACGCATAATAGAGGATTTCTCAGGACTGTGAATATTTTATAGTAAATAGGAAATTGATAGATTTGTCTAGAATAAACTACTAAATTTGCAAAACATCTGGGATCCCTAAAACGTACATAAGTGTGGCGACGCCATCTAGACGAACAATTGTTTGTGATGTTTCAGCGATGCCACAAAAAACAAATGACTACCGGCGATTCAGTGTAGCTAACGAAATACCAGCGACAGTATAACGGGAGAGTACCTACCGTTCAATAGTGAATAAGTGCGACCACAGATAATGTGAATACTGTAGGAAGGTGTTCCATAGATAAGTGATTACTGCGAAAACCTTTAATTTATTTGAAGCGTTTGTTTTTATCTCCCATCGCCACGATCCTGAGACAAAAATTTCACCTAGGAGCTAAAGAAACGATCCGAAAAATCGGCCAGAGAGGTCGCGTGTACATGGAAGAATATCTCAGAAAACTAAACACAGAAGTAATTATATTTGTTTAATGCTTTGGAAAAGAAGTAGGCGATAGGCGATAACAGTGCAGGGTATCAATTAAAGAACGTCTTCTCAATGCTCAACTAATTCTGTGAAGAATAAAAAGAAAATGGTTCCGCGCCGTTTTTCCAGGAAGAAAGAGCTTCCGGTCGGCGGATCTGTCTGGAAATAAACTTCTTCCAGAAAGGTAAAAAGCCATTGCAAAACGATTGAGATAGAATACATATTTTAATTGGAACTACCATAGATAGGAGAAAATTGTATGTCCGTTTCTATAGAAATTCTGCCCATTTATTCCAGTGTCTCATAAAGCATCGTAATACATAAGTATATATTTGAAAAACATTAATAACTTCACAGGACTATATTCCTGCCCTAATTATGAGTTGAAAATGTTATGGTGTTACGCAATATCAAAGTTTGCATTTTTTTAAATATTTCTCGCTTATTTTTTACAAAATGTTGAACTATAACTACATTTTAACTCATATCAATTACGAAAAATTAATTTATTTTAATACAGGTTAAGTAAAATGTTAAAAACACTGCAAAAATTACAATTGGAATATTTTCCAATTGGAGTTGGAAGATTTTTATTATTTTATTTGACTTGTATGAAAGGGAATGAATTTTTCATATTTGATATAAGTTATTGTAATGACAGTCCAACGTTTTACGAAAAACAATTCAGAAGTATTGAATAAAATGAAATCTTAGACGTCGAATATACTACTACTACTACTAAGGTGGCTTATTTCCTACATTACCAACAGAAATCAAGCAGTTGTCATCGGCGGTCTTAAATCTGACTGGGCTCGCATCTCCTCTGGAGTCCCTCAAGGGAGTTTACTGGGTCCATTACTGTTCATAATCTATATAAACGATATACATATATATACAAACTTCTTTCATTTCGCTAATTTCCTACTTTATGCGCATGATATGAAGATTTTCGCAAAAGTGAACTCCCTAGACGATTGCCGAAAAATTCAAGAAGATCTTAACCGCGTTTCTGCCTACTGTCATATAAACAAACTTCTTCTTAACGCGAAAAATGCTTTCAAATGACATTTTCCAGGAAAACCAATAATATGCAGTTTGCTTACTCAATAAACAACGCTCAACTAGAAAACTAATGCGAATTAAAAGACCTGGGAATAATTCTCGACAGTAAACTTATTTTTAAAGCGCACTTTGACCATATTATCTCCAAAGCCTACAGTATGCTGGGATTCATACTTCGAACCTGCAAACAATTCAAAAATCCTCACTCATTAAAAAAATATTATTTTATTATTACGTTCGCAGTCACTTGGAGTACGCATCTCAGATCTGGAATCCACAACATACAACATACATTGCGAGAATAGAACAAATTCAGAACAGGTTTTTGCTTCGCCTCAATGGTCAATCCGGCGTGTATTTCGACTCATATATGGAAGCAATGGATTTCTATAACATGAGAACCCTGGAACATAGAAGAGCACGAGCTGATCAAATACTACTTTTCAAGTTACTTCAGGGACATATTGACTGTCCCAGCCAATTGGAGCTGGTTTCTCTCCACGCTCCATCAAGGCGAACCTGACAGTCCGTGCTCTTCCATGTACCCATAAGCAGAACCTCTTATGCACAGAACTCATTCATCCAGCGAACATGCAAAGCATACAATGACCATTTCAATGACATTGATATATTTCATACCAACATTTCAGCTCTTAAAAATCGTATTTAAACCGCTTATATTACTTGTTTCTATATCTTCACCGGATTAACTGAGACCGACCATCATACACACACCACAGCCAAACTCTCATCACTCTTTGCACATACCCCCATATCTATATACAACGTCACGCACAGAATACACACGCACTCCGCTCAGCCACAATCCCATACACCTCACTCCTACTTCCCCTCTAACTCCCACTCCTATCCCTCTATTTAATATATGTTTTCTTAATTGCTTGACTTAATATTTTATGCCGTGGATCTCTGTAACTGGTCTACGAATTACCCAATACGTTATGTATTATTATAATAAATTGTATACTGTTGAGATTCCTAAAATAAAAAAATAAAAAATAAAAAATATATCTCCATAACTATTGGTATTAGTTCATGATTGCTTGAACATTTTCGATTCATAATTAGCAGAAATACAGTAAAAAGTTTTGCAATACGGTCCATAATATCGGCAACTTTTGTTCGGCGTCTTATTTCTTCATTTCTGATTTTATCTCGAAGGCTTACGCCGAGCATCTACCTTTCCATGGCCCGCTGTGTACATTTTAATTTTTGTATGCTTTTTTCTGTTAGTGTGGCTGTGTCTAGTCCATATGTCAACATCGGTAGGATACATGTATCGAACATTTTTCTTTTCAGGCATATAGGGATTTCTTTGTTTTCAAACAAGTGTTTCAATTTACCAAATGCTGCCCAGCCCAGACCTATTCTTCTTGGTAGTTCTGCTGTTTGGTTTTCTTTCCCCAGCTTTATCTTATGACCAAGGTACACATATTCGTCAACTGTTTCTATTTCCCAATTGTTTATTGTGAATTTGTGTTTGGATTTGGTTAAAATTTTTGTTTTTTGGGTGTTCATTTCCAAACCTGTTTCTTTCGATGCTTCTTGCAATTCTCTGGTCATAGATTCCAATTCTCTTACATTATTGCTAACAATCACTATATCGTCTGCAAACCTGAGGTGGCTCAGATAGGTGCCGTTTATCTTTACTCCTTTATTTTCCCAATTTATGTTTTTGAAAATGTTTTCCAAGGCAAGTGTAAAGAACTTTGGTGAGATAGTATCACCTTGTCGCACACCTTTTCCGATTTTGAAGCTTTCTGTCTTCGTGTCTTCATCTATTGTCACGCTCATGGTTGTATTTTCATATATGTATTTTATCAGTCTTGTATATCTTGAGTCGATTCGTGCATTTTCGAGCGCTTTTATGATCGCCCACGTCTCAATTGAATCGAATGCCTTCTTATAATCAATAAAGGCCATATGGAGAGTGATATTATATTCTGTTGCCTTTTCAATAAGTAACCGAATTGTTTGTATGTGATTCCTTGTTCCAAAGCCTCTTCGAAACCCAGCTTGTTCTAGTGGTTGGTACTGGTCAAATTTATTGGTTAACCTGTTTGTAATAATTTTTGTGAATAGTTTGTATAGGTGTGAGAGTAGACTAATTGGGCGGTAGTTTTCTAAATTGTCACTATCTCCTTTTTTAAATAACAGTTTAACTTCCGCGTTGTGCCAAGCGTCAGGAATTTTTCCATTTTCTATACATTTATTGTACAATAGTATTAAGGCTTCTTTAAGGTTTTCTCCACCTAACCTCAGAATATCAGATGTTACGTTGTCTTCTCCCGGAGCTTTGTTGTTTTTCATTTGTTTTAATGCTTTATCTATCTCATCAGTATCTATTTCGGCGCGTTCTTCTGATCCTACATTTAACACTCGGATTTCACTGTGCTGTCCCTCGTTGATGTTTGATGTGTAGAGATCCTCGTAGAATGTTTTAACTGTATTAGTGATCTCTAGTTTGTCTCTCACAATTTCATTGTTTTGGTTTTGAATTTTTGTTATAGCAGAGTTTCCCTTTGAGTTTATTCGTTTAAGAATTTTCATATTTTTATTTGTTTCTATGGTCTGTATTATCAAATTGGTATTAAATTTTCTTATGTCTCTTCTTATATTTCTTTTTATTGTTTTATTCAACATTTTGTATCTGTCTGTGTTTCTATCTAAAGTTTTCCTTTCTTCGATCAATTTGGTTGTTTCTTCAGATATCTTTTGTGTTCTATCATGTCTGAAGGAGACTTTTTCAGGGTGGTGTATATATCTGCTACTATTTTGTTATTTAATTCGTTTATGTCCATTTGTTTGAGGGTATTTTTGTCTTCAAGTTTATTCTGTAATGTGTTCTGTATAACGTTCATGTTTTGCGATAGTGTTTCCATGTTAGGTGATTCAACTTTTTTATCATTACCATAGAAACATATTGAAATTTTAATATTAATGTTAATGCACTCTACTATTTCAAATTCCAAACGTTTTAATAACAAAGCTTATAAATACTTTTTGAACAAAATAGTTTTAAGTGGTGTTAATATAAAGACGATTAAAAATATACGTTAAGATTTTACAAATTAATTAAAAATTACGAAAGGAAGCCGAATGAGTTTTTAAGTAAATGTAAAAATATATTATTGTCACAGGATTCTGGCTGTGTGTGGAAAATGAAACATTAAAACCATTTAAAATTTATTTACTACACAAAGTCACTGCACACTGGAATTTATGGTAAAAACAGAAACTCAGAAATACCTCAGAAAGATATCGCTCAATTTGCTCTTATATCCCCCATATAACATAATATTTCTATTTTTTATGTATATATAGCAGAGATTACAATGATTTTTATAATAAATTTAACCTATATTATTATATTTTAATATTATATTATACTCCCCATCATATAAACTAAAAGCTTGAGCTTATGAGAGGAGAACTTACAAGCTAAATTAAAGTACAAGTTTTTATTATACATAAACCATTTGAGACATGTGGGCAATGATATAATACATCGCTGTCAAAAATCAACGATTTGACCTCTTTCTAAAACTGTTCGTATTTTGAAATGTTTCTTTCTTGAAATTTGTTTTCTGACAACAATGTATTGTACTGTCTGACTCCCAAATTGTGGTATTGTGCCATGGTGGTTCACAAATTTGATATCTTTATTCGCCCCTTTGTTGTATATCTATTACTTGTACAGTCTAAGGGGTGGGATTTATTTATAAAATAATCTTTATTTATAAGGTTTGGCATCATTTTGTAAGAGATTTTACTTTAAAATCTTGAAATATGTTTACAGTAGAATAGTCATAAGGTTTAAGAGTGGTTTTAATGCTTATTTTTTGTATTATAATTGAGTGGAGAGAATGTCCGAGCATCAAGCACCAAAGTCCCTTCTGAATACAAGGCCATTAGGGCGAAGGAGCTTAGGAAGGCCAAAATTAAGACGGAGTGACAACGTCCTCAAAGATATTTCTGCCTTGGAGCTTCGGAACTGGAGAGAGCTGGCACTAAACCGAGATGAGTGGAGGAAGACTTTTGAGGAGGCCAAGACCCACTAGGGGTTGTAGTGTCAAGAGTGATGATGATTAAAATTAATGGATGTACGGTGGACTCATAAGCCCCTCCCCACCCAATAATACCATACTGCAAGAGGAACTGCGCCTACGCGTAATACACCATTATTATAGTATTTTTTTAATGAATTTCGTAAATTAAAAAAAACATAGATAAGTTTTTTTAATCATTCCACGGTCGTAATGATTACGTTACAGTAGCTATATAACATTTTAAACATCCCCGAATGAATTTTGTTTAAATCTTTATCCGAATACTCGCGATGTGGCCGTGTTTGAAAGATATTGTAATAATTTAAAGCCAGTTTCGTAACTTGGATGTGGATATCTTAAAAGTTCCATCCGTAATCAAAATATTACCATCGCAATACGTAAACAAGTTAGACAAGTTTGAGTGAATCGGGTTAAAGTTATTATTTTACTTAAGCAAAACGCGGGATGCGGTTTTGCATGACAAAATACGTATCGTTCTCAAATATTTAATTGATTATTCATTAAATTTATCTTATCCAACAAACTGCCGCATATTTGTGTTTTTATTAATTTTAAATTTTTTATCGTACAGATTTTTAACAACACAAGATTTGTAGCGAGGAATATACTTGGACGGCAAATTTGCTACATATTCTTTAAATATTCTTATAAAATCAGTTTTATAATATTTTACGATAATCTGGCACTGCAGCTAACTGAGCGAGTAGCTGAGATGGTAAAGCGCTCGCATACAACTAAGAGATAACGAGATCGATGCCCATCTTCTCCAAAAAAATATTAACTGAAGCATTAGATAAAAGTTAAAATTAACGAAATTTTAACGTGCTTATTCTAATCACTTTAGCTTATATATATATTATATATATATATATATATATATATATATATATATATATATCACTTTTATTTGTTGAATAAATCGGATATTTATATGAAAGGTTTATTTCACTGAGAAGCAAATCTTGACGTTACGCTACGTTACGTTACTCAGCGTCATCAGGATAGCTGGATAAGACTTCAGGGAAACGTCAAGATTTGCTTCTCAGTGAAATATACGGATCGCATCAAATATTTTATTTAACACATACATATGTTACGACCATAATTATAACCTTAACTCTTGGTTGGTTTGGGCATATTGAACGATTGAGCGAGGAATGAGTGGTTAAATTTTTTTTATTTAAATTTTATCTATTTATTCATTAATTCATCCATCCATTCTTTCGTTCGCTTGTTTGTTTGTTTATTAATTTACTTATTTATTACTTATGCGCAGGCGATGCACTAATTGGGCTGGGCAATGCCTGTCTGTCGGCTTGAAGAATCTGTGTTGAGACAGGCATAGTTTACAGATTAGTTTTACAATTTACAAGTGTGTAGTGCGCTAGTATATGATGCAAGTGGCGCCAGAAAGAGAGGGCGGCCGCGAAAAACTTTTCATGACCAGGTTTATCAGATACTGGAGGAACAATCGTTAATCTTGCATGCGAAGATGTATGAATCTGGATTAGGCGAGCGTTGTAAATCAGGATGGAATAGCGTTGCTCTCCATCTTCTCTGCCTACCTCCGCAGAGAATCAGCGTGATGGTAAGTCAGCTAATTTTAACGGAGTTTTCGTGATAAATCTTACCGGGCTGCCTATATTATTAGTAAAAAAAATATTCAATTTAAAATTATATTTATACAATTAATAACATATATAAATTTGTCAATATATATTATATATGTCTCACAGAGACGAAATTTATTTTTGTGGGATAGTAGGTATGGAAGTCTTTAAGTGTTCATAGGGCTTATTGTTCGGCTGGCTTACTGGTGATCACTTTACACAATGTAAGGTTCACCATTTCCACCTATGATAGAATACCATGTCTATCAAAAAAAAAATTGGAAGTTTATATATTTCAATTTTACATGTTCCGTGTATGTTTTGTAATAATCCTTAGCGCGACCGGCATCCAAAGCTTTGTCATTCCACTTAAATGACCGCAGATGTTACTAATGAGATATCTATTTTTATGATTTGGAATTTTTTAGCAATATCCTTTATATGTATAATGAGATTCTTCCGAATTATTAGCATTATACTAGAATACGCTTGTAAACACTTATGAACACCCAAAGGCTTCTATACCTGCTTTCCCATAAAAATATAATTTCGTCGCTGTGAGACGCCTATAATGTTATACACCTACATTGATTATTGATATCCCTGTGACAAAAATCCAGTACTGTTCTGTTCTGAAAAAATTAGACCAACTCAAAATATTTAATTTAAATTTGAGTTATAAAAAACATTTTATATAGCAAGAAGTCATATTTGTGTTCGTCAACAAAAAGTTTGAGAGTGCGTAAAAATAATCCTATCAAGAAAGTCATATGAAAAATACGAGTGTAACACCACACTCACTGCGTCACCAGACTATCGTAAGTGACAAAAATTATGTATAAAATTATATGAGCTGTAACAGAGGTAGTCCACAATACTTAACAGGTAGATTCTTGCCTTGATTATGAATCTAAAATGTTCAAGCAACCATGACCTTATGTCATAGTTAAGCAGATACGCGACATCAAAGTTTGCATTTTTTTTTTGAGTATTTCTGATTTATTTTTTGCAATTCGTTGGACTATGATTGCAGTAGTTTATATGGCATATGAAAAATTCATTTGAGTTTAATAAATTATTAAATGGGCAAAGTCCTAAACACGAATTAAATAAATTTTTCACTCGTCTATAAATTCTTTATTATCGCTGGATAACAGTTTCGAGAAATTTCGGTTCGAAATACTGAAAGAAACGTCTAAATAAAACAAATCTATGGCCGCGGCTTCGATTTTATAACAAACACGCTGTATTTCAGAACATTCAAGATATTTGTTCCCGCCTTTTGGCGACCGTTCTAGATGTTACTCGAATATTGTAGCTCATTCCAGAGTGTGGAAGCGCGTTCCAGAATGTAGTAGGAGGTCCTAGAGGCTTCGATAATCTTATTCCATGGTAACATTACGAGGGATTGCAATCGTGTGTAAATTTCTTAGAATTCTATTAACACGTTGCAGTATATGTATACGTTTTTATTTAATTTTTGTAACTATTACGCCAACGCCATCAATGGATTTTTTGAAAAAATATTTTTTTCATTGTTTCCATATTGATGTTACCGCTGGTAAATGTAACTTCTACATTTTTTACTAGAGAATGAAGCAATATTATTTTCATTACCTTTTTGTACGATTTTCATATTTTTGAAAACATTTCGTTCTATTCCTGAGAAATAACCAAAATACCGCTTACAACTGTTTGGCGTTCCTGTGACGTCACGCACGTAAACATTCCCTCCGGAAGATAGAGAGTTTTTCAACATTTACCGTAACATAACACGGTAAAACCGTTAGATATTCCCATATTCGGCCATTTTTTCCGGGATCTCTCCCACCGGAAGCCTATATTTCTGGGAAGAATGGGAATCAGCCATTCCTTTTTATTTATAAAATCCCTTTTACCTCGCCCCTCTCGAGAGCAGTCTCGCCGGGCTTTCCAAAATTAGTGTAAGCCACGTTTTTCAAATGAACGCGAAATATCTGTATGGGAAAATTCACTGTATAGAAGAATTCATTTTGTGCTTGGGGATTTGAATTTGACAATTGTTTCATTTGACATTTATTATCTAGAGACCAGGCAATTCATCATGCAGCGTTTCGTATACCAGAAGAACATGTACTCAATCAAATAAAATAAATCAATGAAAATTTTAATGAAAATTCTTTTATTAAATACACTAATTTGTAATGATTGCAAGCATTTTTGTATAGGTAAACGACTTGTAGAAATTTTGATTCAAGAATTATGAGAAGCACTTTAAATGATTAAATAGCAATAAGTATTCTGAATTTTTCCATAATCTTTTGGGAAAAAAAAACATTCCTAGTTAACAAGGGTTTTTATAGACTTTACACACAAATAACAACAAATTTTCAAAATAAGAAAAAAATTTAATACAAAATTAAATATTATAAATTTGTGGGCTAAAGGAACAACCGAATGAGTAAAAAAATGCAAGTTTTCGGGAGAGCCAAAACAAAATTTGGGAATCTCGTTTGTTTGGGAAATGTCTCTTTAAGCCTTTATTATTTTTATCTAATTTTTGTATCTGGAGATTTGTTTTTTGCACAAGAACGTTGAACCAAGCCGACTAATGTCGTTGTTGTTTGCCAAATTTTTCAAAAAATTAATCTGTCGTTTGCCCTTTCTGAAAAAATTTAACAATAGTCGAATTTTCTTTATGTTCTGACTTATCTAATGTTTTCTTGTTAGATATGCATCGAAAGCACAACTCTTCATACTCAACTCAAAACTCGATTTTATTGACACTTTTTTCTTTTAATAAATAAATAGAGATGAGAGCATGGAATGCGTATCGCAAAATTTCATACTTTTCTCAAAATAAGCTAATATATATGCTATGTGTATAGGACTAACTTGATGGTGTCTTGGAATGGGACTCAAACCACCGACCACCAGATCACTAGGCGAGCGTCATGACCATTACACCAACAAGTTACGCATTTCGTTGTTCCTTTCGTTGAACTCTTAGTAGCAAATAGTTATCTTTTAAATTTGTTTTCACATTGTTAATATATCATTTAATTCCCATATATTAATTTTTTGGTTTTTGTTTATATCTAAACTTGCAATAAATAAAAATATATTATTTATATCCCGATAAAGGGAACTTTAGCCACGAATTATGTTGATTTATTAAAAAAAACAGTGGTTTTAAATTAAGTATTTTTTTCTTGTGCTTAATATACAATATTACCATAAAGTTATTTAGCTGTTATTGAAATTATTTCCTGTTAATTTTGGTAGTAATCATTTGCCGAGTTTTTGTAACAGAAGCAATTTTTTGCAAAATTTAAGAGATTTCTGAGAAACGGAATTTTACCACATTTTAATTAACGAAATTCATTTTAATTATCGAATTTCGCAGGCGGAATATCAAAAACTAAAGGGTCAGAATTTACTGTGACTGATTACTCAATTTTATTATTAATTTATTTTTATGAAGTATTAAGGATAAGAAAATGATTATAGCAAGGAGTTGATTAATCATACTCGATCAAAATTTTGTTTAAAAACCTACATACAAGTAACGATATCCGAAGGTCTCTATATGCAGTAAAATATTGAAGAGATAAATACAGACTCCCTGAAGGAGCATAACGCCATTCCAGAAAATAAGTTCCAGTAGTGCTTCGAAGATTGAAAATAGCGCTGCCACACGTCAATATACGTCAATATACCTGATGAGCATGACTTTGAAGCGAATAAAATTAATGTGAATAAATATAGATTTTTCGAAAAATACGAAAATGACCCGATTTTGTTGTTCAAACCAAGGACCAGGAAATTCTTCTACAAGAAGCCTTAACAATATATTAACATAGATGAGAGATTGGTATGTCCGTACAGAAGAGAATTATAACTTTACTTGAGTTACTAAAACGTTTGTAATTCTCATCAATATGTCGCAGGCAAATTCTTTTATTCGCCCATTTACAAACAGGGTCATCAGTTTACAAAGATAAATGCGTTTAAAAATGCCTTATGCCAAGTGTAAAGTGTCATTTTCTAATAAGCTTCATGACATTACTTCCGCCGTTTACAAATAGACAAAAGCAGCATTTTGTTCGAATAAGTACCACATTTACTAACCTAACCTAACCAAACCTGATACAATTGAATCATCAACATAACTGTGTATAGTTGATTACGTTTATAAACTAACAGCACCTTATTATATATGGGTGTACAATATAATTTGCCTGCGACAGATAGATGAGGATATAAACTTACAACTTCACCTGTCGATGAGAGTTACTGATACCTACTTTCGAAACTCGAGTTTAATTTACAAATTATCCTCTATTATTTAGCCCTACAAAGTTGACGCCGATTCTATCACTAACTACTTTCCGCATCCAAAGTATCTAAATATTAAATAAGCCAACATTTTCGCTGGAATGCCAGAAATATTCATATTTGACAGATGTCTTGACATTTCTAACAGAAACTTAACCCGTACATAAACAAGTATGTCCCATTTATTTTTGAGTATTGGGATAGCAATTATAATTGTAAAAATCTTGTTATCCTGTGAGTATGTGATAAAATTCAAAACAGAGCCATGAGAACTATCTTAAGATGTAACAAATATACAAGAATTAGCGATATGGTAAAGCAACCAAAGGTTATGACAATTAGGCAACAAATGAAACAAAATGTCCTAGTTTATATACATAAAATAAAAAACCGATTAGTTCCAATATACATGTATAAAAATATGACATACAATTTCGAGGTCCACACTTATCCTGCGAGAAGTAGGGGGATTTTGGCTTCCACAAACGAAACTGGTGGGAACACAAAATTAATTGTTTGTATTATAACAGTTTTAAATTGTTCAATGAACTGCCAGAAAATGGTTAAGTGCAAAATATGTGAAAAGTAAGTTAAATGTATGATCATGTTATGTTGTTTCATGTTTATTTTTATTTTTTAATTTCTTTGCTTTGTGCCAGATGTGAAAATGTTATGATTATTTCTGTTGATATATTTTTGGGATATTTACGTTTTAGTGTTATGTTCATTTATGTTTTAATTACGAGATGTAAAAATGTGTTCTTTTTACAACTAAATAAAAAATATACAAACAAACAAACATGTACATGGATTGAGATTAAACTCACCTAAATCTCTAAGAAATATCTGATTGTGTCTCATTCGACAAATTTTTCGTAAAGTCTTGTTGCAAAGTCACCAACGCGTGTTCCCGGTGTTCGTTCAAACGAAGATATTGCTAAAATGGGTGGAAATATCACCGAAATTCCAAGAACATGAATTCGTCAGAATTCAGCGACAAAGCCCATTTTCACTTCAACGGATGTATCGATAGCAAAACTCTCGCATTTGGGGGGCTGAAAATCCTTGTGCTTGAGGAACAACCTTACACCCTCGTCGAGTTACAGTATGATGATCTAATTTTGGTGCTGAATACAAGATTTGATCAAAAAATAGGAAATTTTTGTATTTCTCATAAATTTTCAACAATTCACAAATATTATTATTTTTTTATTTTATTTTACTATTTGTTAATGATTTTTTTTAAAGATATTGATATTCAAATACCAAATCAGACAGAGCCGTTTGGCAATTACAATAAATCCAGATGTATACAAAGTGCCATGCGATTGTGGAGCATTCTACATAGGAAAAACCAAACGCAATATCACTACACGTTTGAAGGAACATATTGAGGCAATTAAAAATAATAACTCCAATAAATCGGTAATCTGCGAACATGCATCCAAAGGGAAACATTTCATCAGATTTGACAAGACAAAAATCTTATCAAGAGAACCGCGCCATATACCTAGATTAGTGAGAGAATCCATTGAAATATACAAATATCCTAATTTCAATAGGGATGACAGTTACAAACTATCAAGTATTTGGCGCCCTGTTCTCGCGACTTTGATTCCACCTTTAAGAAACGTCGCAGAAAAGCCCGAAGATGTAATTAGTACATATTGCACACTGGCGACCTCTATCGTAGAAGAAGTGAACACTCCACAACAATGGGCATATAATTTACGACCTCGGAAGAAATAATTCGTCCGGCCTTCACCTGTGATATGACGATATCCTGATGACGCTGGATAAGACTTCAGTGAAACGTCAAAATTTTCTTTTCAGTGAAATATACGACTCTCATAAAAAATATTCGTTTTATTTGACACATAAACATGTCCAACGACCGTAATAATAACCTTAACTCTTTAATTACAATAAACCCAAATTTTGCAGAAGAAAGTATAATATTGTGTTGCGGTTAGGTTAGGTTAAGTTAGTGTGTGCGAGTATGCATGAGTGCAAGCTTACACGCATGCATTAGAGAAAATTATTTTATTTTTGTATTATTTTAATGGTACGTTGTACCGTGTATTAAATAAATAAATAAATAATTAAATAAATAAATAAATTTAAAAAAATAAAAAATATTAGGTCCTTACATATGAAATTGGCGTTTTGCCGTACTGGCAAATTTGATCTCAATATCTTCTCTTTGGTTAGGAATTCCAAATCCAAATTTATACAGCTATTTACTCATGTATTTGTGTTTTGAAAATTATAATTCATTTGTTTTTTCCTCAATTGTTTTTTTCTTTGCGTCACTCGGTTTACAAAATGAAAAACTTGAAATATCGCGTTATTTACGAGTACGAGTTCCACCGTGGCAGCAGTGCTGCAGAAACGGCTCGAAGGATTAATGATGTGTATGGCGACGGTGCCGCAAAAGAAAACACAGCGCGTTTTGGGTTCCAATGTTTTCGTTCTGGAAATTTCGACCTGCAGAACAAGCCCCGTGGACGGCCGGAGACCAAAGTTGATAATGAAGAATTGAAGGCTATTGTGGAAGCGGATCCATCGCAAACCACATCCGAGTTAGCTGCAGGCTGCGGTGTTAGTGATAAAAACTGTTTTAATCCACTTAAAGCAAATTGGTAAAGTGAAAAAGCTTGAAAGGTGGGTACCTCACGAATTGAGTGAAGCAAATCAACAAACGCGCGTTGACTGCTGCGTTGCATTACTCAACCGGCACAATAATGAAGGGATTTTAAATCGAATCATTACCTGTGATGAAAAGTGGATCCTGTACGATAATCGGAAGCGCTCATCGCAATGGCTGAACCCTGCCGAACCAGCCAAACCATGCCCCAAGCGAAAATTGACTCCAAAAAAGTTACTTGTGAGCGTTTGGTGGACTAGTGCTAGTGTCGTTCACTACAGCTTTCTTAAATCTGGCCAGACGATTACGGCAGATGTCTATTGTCAGCAACTGCAAACCATGATGGAAAAGCTAGCTGCTAAACAACCGAGGCTGGTTAATCGCTCTAGGCCACTGCTGCTTCATGATAACGCTAGACCACACACTGCACAACAGACGGCTACCAAATTAGAGGAGCTTCAATTGGAATGTCTAAGATATCCACCGTACTCTCCGGACCTTGCCCCAACAGATTACCATTTTTTTGCAGTCCAAACCGCCTTCAAAGATTTTATTGATTCCCGTCCGAATGGTTTTTTAGTAAAGGGATCGATGAACTACCTATGAGATGGCAAAAGTGCATAGATAGCAATGGTACATACTTTGATTAAATAAATATATTATAATTTTAAAAAATCGGCTTTATGTTCCTCCCATACTAAACGCCAATTTCATATGTAAGGACCTAATATATGTCTCCTCGCAAGCTTAACTCTAACAGTTAGTAAACTGCTGAGGCCCCAGTACACGATTTTCGTATTTGCTCTCGATTTGCTAAATTTAACGTAAACTTATTAAATCATTTTGCAAAACCCATAGCTAAACAGGCTTTTAATCAATTTTATTATGATAGATCCATTAACTCTTGAAGCATTTTCTTAAAAAAATATGAACAAATATATTGTTATAACATCAAAAAAATTATAACCCCGAAACACTATTTCAGTTTCCATGCAATAGAGTTATCTTTGGTACACATAATCTGTATATTTTCAAATAAAGACCATATATTTAATTTAAAAATTTATTGTTTAAAGTTTGAAAAAGAAATGGTGCTATTCAGACTTTTCAACAAGTTGTTAAATATATAGTTTTAAAATAGACAAAAATTAAACGTTCTGTTTCCTATATTGCAGTATCCAGAAAACCATTAAAACGTCGATTATTTTAATTAAATTTTACATGCGTACTAAGAAAATTTCACTGACATTAATATAAAAATATTCAAAAAATTATACTCAATATAAAGATACTCAAGATACTCATACTCAAGAATTCGAATTAATTAAATCGTATAGTCTGTTAAAAGAGCATTAATTTATAAAAAGGGATGGACCGGCTAAGGCGCGAGGTATGCCGTAGTTATTTGTCAGCGGCAAGTCCACAGACAAAGCGACTGCAAGTGTGGCCAGCATGTTCCAGCGATTTTAAAACAAGAAAGTACCTATCGACAATCGAGAAATTTTCTAGTGCGAGCCTGAGCGATTCAATTTTTTCAGAAGTGATAAAAGTATTCTAGAAACATTTAGAGTGAATTTAAGAACAGTTCTCCGATCAAATTCGTGTCCAGTGACTGCGTATTATGTAAAAGTGAAAGTCTTATGTCTTAGTGGTTTTTTTGCCTCTTACAGCCACGATTCTGTGACAATACATATCCTACACTTATATAGAGTCACGGGAAACAGTTTAATTTTACTGGACACAACAATATCTTGCGATTCATTTCCCAATCACTCGCAGCATACCAGCCGGATACCAGTGTGTAAGTGTCTCGTGGATATTAATAAAATGTTAAAAAACTAACCCATACCACCAGGCAATGCAAAAAAAAATTTCATAATCGCTCGCCCTCATGCCGAACCTTAATAATCCGAATTTAAAAACGGTCGGAGAAATTTTATTTACCATTGAGCATTTTTTTTAATTCTGCGGTTTTATTCTGACGTTTTGGGGCCGCGGAAAGTAGAGATGGACATAACGGGTACTTTGGAGTAACGGGTACAATGAGTATGGGTACACAGAAGTAACTTTTACAGTTTTTCATAACCGTTGTATTGAAATGAGATATAATTCATTCCTCTCGATACCGTATATGGATTGATATTGGACAAATAACAGAAAAAATATATCGGAGAAAATATTAATGAATATAATCACGTTTAATAACACATCACCACTGCTACCAACATTTCCAACGATGACTGAAAAATCTCCCCCTCAACATAGATATGTAAAAAATAAATGACTTAATTAAACACTTTTGTTTGACGAACCCATTTTCATTAATTTCACTATTTTTTTCATTCTAATTTCACCAATACATTTACATCGAATACTTTATTTTATCGCCGCTTATATCACGCCCAATATAATCATTACACTTCTTAATATTTTTAAGTGTTCAATTTTTGTTTTATTTTATAGATTATAACATGTACGAGTATATATGTATAATGTACAATATATGTGTAGATGGAAATTACAGTAACTCGCGCTTACTATGCACTTCTGGGTACAAGGTACGTGTATCTTGGTATTTTTACGACTAAACTAGAAGGGACTAAGCACTATCAAAATCTCTCGAAGATTTTATAACACACTGAAGCACTCTGGGATTGACTAGGGCATTCTTGTTAGCACTGGAAAAGTCGAGTTAATACTATAAATGTAAAGAAAGTTCCTGAGGCATCGCGAAACCGACAATTTTTCTATATAAAAGGCGAAGCAAGTGCCGCGCGATCAATCTCTGATTGACGTACGATGGGTATAATATTAGCAGTGTTAAAAACCGTAGCGTATATAGTGTGTACAACGTGTGATTAATCGAGTGATAAATATCGGACGAGTACCTACCTACAAGCGATAAGCAAGAAGTGTTACTAGTGTAAAATTGATCGGAATTTTCTCGAAAGTGACCAAAGCGATAGAAACAGCGTAATTAGTGCCGATTAAGAAACAGTATAATAATTAGTTAGTTCCTAGAAACATTTAGTCATTGTAAATTAAGAACAGTGCTCCGATTAAATTTGTGTTCAATGTTATAACTTTCAGCTTATTTGATATTAAGAAAAAGAACATATGATATTATAATAATATTCAGCCAATTACATCATATCACTTGATTAACCTAGAACTCTATGTATTGTATACAAGAGAATAAGAAGACATATTTAACAAATTCCATAAAAAGATAAAGAAAGAAAGAATTTTTTAAAAACGATATAAAAATAGATTAATGAATGAAGAAAGTACGGTAAATTTATTACCAGGGGGAGAGGAAGGAAGGGGAAATGGATTTAGTAAAGGGAATATGGGATAAGGAATAAGATCTGTGTGATGGAGATTAGTTATGTTTAAATAAATATAACTTTATTCCAGAATGTGGGGAGATTCGTGCAATCCCACACATTCCATATAAAAGAAAATACAAACATTAAAACTATTATATAAAACAAAAGAGAAATAGGAAAATCATATAAAATAGAAGAGAAGTATTATAAGTATTAAAAGTATTAAAAGAAATATATGGTAAAATATCGGCTTTAGCGAGCGATGGCAAGTCAATTATGCGGGGCCAGTATCTTTCTCCAGTGTGCATCGATGCTGGATGTTGGAGTAAGGCGGGCTTCCAGGATAAGGATATTTCCGGAGCTGTATATCCTTTCCCTCATCCCTGCCACCCTGGATCTTATGAGGGCTGCAAAGTTGGGAACACGCCCCTCAGTGAACATACCGGAAGCGCTGCAATATCTGGGAAGGCCAAACATCATACGAAAGGCGTTGTTATATTGTATGCGAAGTCTTTCTATTCTGCTCTTTTTATAATTTGTCCAGAGTTCACATGTATATAACGTTGCACAGAAGGCAAGGAAGAGCGTTCTTTTTACAGCGGTGCTACAAAGACGAAACCTTCTACACAGCATATTCGCTTTCACACTGAGAGCTCGTCTTTGCCTGTCAATATCGTCGTCGTCCATTAGATTATTTGTAATTATGTGTCCTAGGTATTTTGTTCTTTCGGTTACCTTCAGGACCACACCGTTCAGAGTAACTGGAGGAATACTTGTTGGGCCCTGTCCATACTTTATAGCCAACAGTGCTGTTTTATTAGGGTTATAGAGCATGTTTGTTTCTTCGGCAAACACTTCACAGACCTTTAGAAGAACGCGTAGTCCTCTTATAGACGGTGCCATCAGTACCATATCGTCAGCATAACTGATGTTGTTAAGACACTGTCCTCCGATGTGACAGCCTACCCCCGCGTTGTTTAGCCTTTGAGTGAGTTCGTCCATATAAAGGTTGAACAGTATTGGGGACATGCACCCTCCCTGTCTGACGCCGCTCGTCATGTGGACAGGTTCGGAAAGACTGTCTCTCCACCTTACTTGGTTTTCCTGTTGTCTGTGCCACGAGTCGAGGATACGAATTACCTCCGATGGTATGCCTCTTTCCCTGAGTTTTGCCCAAAGTAAAGGGTGAGAAACTCTATCGAAAGCCTTGCTCAAGTCTAGGAAACATGCGTATGAAGTAGTCTTTTTGTTTCTGTAGTACTCCAGTGTCCGTTTTACAGTAAATATTGCAGCGTCGGTAGAGGTTTGTTTTTTGAAACCCATCTGGTTGTCGTTAGTTTCCATGCTGGATTCGACCTGATCTAGCAGCACGCGTTCGAATAATCTCGCGATGGTTGTGGCAATCGAGATTGGTCTGTAGCTCTCGTGGGAGGTTGAGTCCGATAATTTGGATTTAAGAATGGGTGTAATTATGGTCCTCGTCATATTACTCGGTAATTGCCCATTCTTTATGTCAGTAAACAACCTCGCCAGGAGCTGTAAAATTGGTCCTCCTGCGTGTTTGACGTGTTCAATGCTTAGTCCGTCGTGGCCTGCCGATTTAGCAGCTTTCATGTGTTTCAGGGCGGTATAGACCATGTTCACAGTAATTGAAAGTCCATTACCTTCAGTTGTTGTTCGATTAACTGGCGGTCCACTCGAGGAGATCAGAGAGGTCGGAGTTAGGGTGGTAAAATGGTCTGCGAAAATGTTTGCGATTGCTTTGGGATTCGTTTCTTCATTTATGTTACTTGGAATTTTACACCGCATATTGCAATTTTTATTCGATTTATTCCCAAACTGTCTGAAGTCACGATTATCTAGGTCCCTAGCTATATTCTCCATCTGTATTTGCTCTGCTTCCTTCTGACATTTTTTCAGGGCCAGTTTAAACGCTGCACGCTTTAATTTTCTTTCCTCTGCGATGGGGCCTACGAGTGGTCTGCCATTTTCGATCCAAATCAACATCGCGTATCTGGATTCCGCATATTTTTGTGCAACAAAATCATTCCATCCGCATATTTGTTTATATCGTTTCGAGCTATGTTTACGATTGTCAAATGTTGAGATCGCGGCATTTCGAAGTGCGTCTACTATTCGTGTGTAGAGCGCGTCAGTATTCGCACTTGCAGGGTTGTCGCTTCTCTCATTCCATATAGCCTCTTCTTGAATCATTTGTAGTAATACTTGTGAAGCAGTGTTATACCTTTTGATATCGCATGCACCTTTTGGTTTCCATATTGCTCGGTCAGTTTTCTTGCTTGTAAATACTTCGGTTGTTGGTATTCCGCCCGTCTGTAGGATCAACTCGAGAGGCCGATGATCTGTCCAGTCTACGTCGTAGTGTATTTTCATATCTAATATCTGCTTGAATAAATTTTTTGTCACTAGACAATGGTCTAACCATCTGGTTGTATGATGCGCGTCGCTGATTAAAGGAAGGCCGTGTGGCGTTACGCAATATTATTTTGTTCTCACTATATTGTCAACTGCTCATCTTGGCACCGGTTCTTCCTAGTGAGATGAGCGTCTCCATTTCCTATGAAACGTATCAAGATGAAGATAAGTAAATAGAAAATAATAATGACTTTGGGGAATAATTAAACGTTAATTGATTTTTAGTGTTTCATCCAATGATATAATAAACTGTAGATACGTTACAAGCGTGAAATCGTGACAAGTCAAAAATAAGGTTTACAAGCATTCGTTACTGAACGGACCGAAACAAACCACCGACTACGAAAGCTACGCCGAAAAAAAGTTCCGGGGAAAAAGGAACAGAGTATCGTACACTATTGTAAGAATGAGTATGTTATTTTTGTCACCGTGACTTCAAATAACCTGATTTTTACGTGATTACTTGATTATGTGATTTGTTCTATCTTTGAGTGCAATATTTGCTACATATGAAAGCCGGCTAGTATGGGAATAACGTGTCTATTTTATAATACGTCAATGGTTTCATCTCGAAGTTTTGGCTTTCACATTGCACTTGTAAAGTTAAGTTGTAAAGCGACTATCATTTCAGTGAATAATTTAACGGTTACATCTAAAAAGGGAAACGAATACTCACGTTACGAGCGGGTAACCGTTACGTGTACTCACCCCTTAGCGGAGAGCTCCAGATGCTCATCCCCTCGTAAAAGGGAATAAAAAACCATGAGACGGAAGCTGGTCCATTACCAGGGGATCGTTTTTCATTCTGCAGGCTGCAGTCGGCCGTGGCCAGGGTCGGATCGCCGAACTCTCCGCTCAGACGGCCCCCATTCTGCATCGCCGCCCTGATGGGAAAACTTAATAGATTCTCCGTGTTCTATTTTCGTCGGGATTATTTTTCTTACTCGCGAATCTAGCCAGAAGTTGAACTCAATTGAATCTGTATAGAATATTTATTTATTTCTTTTTTACGAATCAATCATATCACATATGGGGAAAGTCTGGCAATTTGGACCATTATTTTTCAAATGCGTTTTAAATAGATACTAGCTGTGCCCGCGCGACTTCGCACGCGTAGATTTTAAGTACACTGTTTGGATCATCATAGAACTTTCAAGAAATTTATCAAATGTACAGGAACCTTCTAGACACACCGACACATTCCGCCACTCAGTTTAGAAGCTTAGAACTTTCGGGAACTTTCTACAACCTTCTCCTTTCAGAACTTTTTAGAGCAGGTTTTTCCGGAACCTCCGACCACCGACACGGTCGCGCGCTTATTTTGAAACAATCTGAAACATTTGCGGCCTTCCCATACGAAAACAATTTGCCAGAAAGCACATTTTCGTCACCCACTCCCACCCACGCACAGCCACCCCCACCAAACTCGCATATTTTAGATGTGACACCAAGGGCTATCCACCACTATAACCACCGGTGGGTGGTTGTGGCTGGTTGTGGAGAAACGACTTATGTTATTCCATTTTTATAAATAATTTTTATAAATAAGTGAATTAATAATTCAAAGAGAAACATATAACTATCAAATATTGACGACTTGTTAAGTCGCTGGGATAGTGAAATTGGTAACATGCTGTGCGCGAAACACAGAGGTCCGTGGTTCGAATCCAGGTTCCAGCATTTAATTTTTCAGTTTTATTATTTGATATTTGTGTATTTCTTTTTATTTCATTTATTTATTTCGTATTAAATATTAAGGGACTCGTTCCTTAAAATAAATGAAAAATAT